>BMAW01080001.1:493751-545817 GCA_019974015.1 Nephila pilipes | reverse complement strand
CGGTGTGATAGTTTGAAATTTTACACTTTCTATAAATAAAAAGAAATTGCATTAAAAATGCAAGTACAATTTATCCAAATTTTTATCTGAAACAACTTGAACAGAAACAGTGCTGTGTCGCTAAAACATAATTTTCAAGTGCATTAAATAAAAAAAAAAACAATTCAAAAGGTACAGCACACAAGTGGGAAAAAAAAAAACCATGCTGCACATATCTTGTAATAACAGAGTAAAATCAAATTTTCAAAATGCAATATCATCTTTAGTTACTAAGTTCAAATTTTTCAAAGCTAAATGCGTAAGAACTATTAAACTAAACCTATAGTTTATTCAATGACCAATATCTTTTTGAATATTTGAATCACATTGATTACTGGTGCAAAATTCGTTTTGCAGAAAAGTATAACCATACAAGCAGTTCGCGTTCACAAAATCACTTCAGTGCCGTTGATTGATTGGTTAATTTAGAGACATGAATTAATATAATCACTGTTTTTTGTCTCTGAAAATCAGATGAAAAGTAATACATAGCTCTAAATTCAGTTTACATCATTTATTAAAAGATTATTATTAGTTTCATTTCAATGATAGATTACTTTTTTTACCTGCAAAATGTTTTAAACTGTACAATCTCAACTCTGACCACAGGCGTAACCGCGTATAACTCGGCACTTCTACAGCGTGGTTCGCTTTAATGCAGTTCGAAGAATTAAAAGCATTATCTTAATAATATGAAAATATAATAGCATATATTTTTTTTTTATTTTTGAAACCCTAATCACCTTTAATACGAGGATATTCCGTTGGTAAGTTTCATCATTTTCGGAAAGAGCACAAGACACCATATCATACAAACAGTCGCAATTAACGACGAAGTAAGTCAGTGGAAGAGGAATGACGAAAGCGCAGGTGACGAAGAAAGATGCCAGCAACAGACCAGCGTGCGAGGCATAACTGGTAATGTGAAGTTGACAATGGAAGCTGCCCCTTCGGCCATGAATGGGCACGTGGGACTGGTCATCCATGAATGTCCAAGAAACCGTATATAATTGAACAGATCATGTCTCATCTGGAGTGTTGAATGCTGTGCACGTCCACTGAAGAAGGCAAAATGGGATGATGAGGAGGAAAAGGCACCACTCCATCTACGAATGAAATTAATGCTGCTGGGTACAGGACATGGGTATTTAGAGGATAGGTACACAACACTGTCCAGATGTGGCGTCCATACTGTCGAAGCTTCTCTCGAAAAATAGTGCAAAAGGTGTATAGTTCATGATGACATATGTATTATTGTGAAAATAAATTTTCACATGGCAAGAAAAAAATGACGAAACACTGCTTTCGGAATATTCATCTGTACTAGTTCTTTGTTTCATTTTAGGGTAGATTTGCATATGAGCAATTTTTTGGAACGAGACTCCCATGTTAGGAGTTACCTGTATTTGGTGTTTAAATATACAAACTTATATATTAATATTGGAGAAACTTATATTCTGAAAAAAAATCCGATATATGATTACTGTTATTCCCCAAACCATTGTGTAGGAAGGTATGTTGTTGTTTATCTAAATTTAACAAGCAATACTTAAAAAGTAATAATGATAATTAAATTTATTTTGATTGAAATTGGTATCATTGCGTAATTCATTGTTAAATGGAGTTGTTGAATATTTTCAATCCTTAATTTCTTGTTGAATTAATTGTTTACTATTGATATAATTATCAAAGATTTTGTTGTTGTATGAAAATCCTGGAAAAGTGTGTTAAAATGCTGGATTGGTGATTTCATTAGATACAATTAAAATTTTTTGGAATTTTACAAAATGTTCATTGAACATTTTTTGAATCAAGCAGTGGAATAAATTGATCACCGTGAACGCTAATGTACTTCATTATTTTTATTCTTTTAAATTAGTTACTAATTTAATGAATAAAGAAGATATAAAAAGCAAAATCAATTACGGGTCATTTGATAGATTCAGGAGTTATTACATTTTTTGAAAACTAAAAGAAGTTTGTTGTTTATAGAAAATTACTTAATAATAACACAAATAATGGTGATGGCTCAGATGGAAATAGAAAAAAAAATATTTCTAAAAGTAATTTTTCTTATGAGAAAGAAGCATTGTTAACTAATAAAAGATATTTCCATGAAAAATTAATTCGAAATTGAGAAAAAGCGCACAATGTTTTGTTTATGTGTTCTTCATATACCATAGCACAATTTAATTCGCCTAGAGATTTTTTTTCCTGTCGTATCAAATTATATTCACATTAAAATCTTGAAACTACGAAAACAATAATATATCAAATACATACTTCTATCTATTAATTTATATTTATTTTTGTTTTGAAAACCTATGGAAACCGTTACGTAGCATTTCAAGAGGGAAGAAAATGAATATATATTGAAAATAATTTCAGTGAAAGGCATCTGGTTACGTTACAGCCGCCTCTCTTGTTTCAGCGAAACAATGGTTTCTCTGGCTCAAAATATATTTTAAGGGGAGAATGTTTTATCTTTTCGGCCCTATTACTTATCTGCGATATTTTTCCATTTACGAATAATTTTGCTTTTATTATAAGTTATCTTTGCAAAAAACAAATTTGTTGTTGTGAGCAAAAGGATTACATAAATCTATAATTATTAAAAATTTCGAACCTGAACACGTATGTTATACATTTTTGGTGTTTGTAATTTATGCTGTGGATAAGCTATCAAATATTTTTTTCTTATTGTGGTTTGAACAGACATCATCTTTCTTTAAATTACTAGATTATTTGTGGCTGATTTTCGACTACTGTCAAATTACGAAGATGAAACCTGATATTTTCCTCTCGTGACTTCCACAGTTTATCATGGCGAAAGGCTCTGCGACTCTGTTTTCAGGCCAAAATTTCTATAAGTAACACACAGATTTGTTTCCATGAACACTGTGCCTGATTAGCGCCCAGATTACTTTGTGGCAACCATAGTACCGGTACATATATGATAACATTTGAATGGAAATCCTCGAAATAACTTTGATGATTCAACTAATCATTGAGGATAAACTATATACAGCACAATAAAATATATAAATTATGTTATACATGAATTTTTGTAAATAAAATTATATTTTCCAATAATTTTAATTACTACATTATAGATATACTTTGTATATAACTGAAAATAAATTGATTTATTAAATTTCAAATAAATCTTAAGACTATTTGAGAACAAAGTTAGGGTCGGAATATTCTCCCTTTGTTAGTCACAGATCAATTGCATTATTTTGAATCAACTACGTAGGGCGACAGATCTAAACACAGCCAAGTGACGAGGCAGACATCTGGAGTTGACTCTTATACTTTGCTTTTATACTCTCTCGTCGCGTAAGAGCTCCAAATCTTGTTGATTACGCTTGTAAAGAAACATCCATGTAATGGTTGATGGTTTAACCATGCAACTCACTGTTTTGATTTTTATCATATAATTTTTCGCATATCTGAAATGGCGATTCAATTACAATCTGCAAGCGATTGTCCTTAAGGTTTTTTCTAATGTATGCCGGAGGCTGAAATAGTACTCTTTTAGTATACTGTGGCTTGCGAGAGAATGAAGCGGCTTTCAATTATCTGGATTGATTTCCTAAAAATTGTTCGAAATGAGAATAAGAAGAGAAGTGGGGTAAATCCGGGTACCATTTTTCCCAGCAGATGTTGCAACCTGCCAGCATGCACTATGAGAAGGAGACCAATTGCCTAAGTCAAAAACTCAGCCTTTGTCGGTAATTCGAGTAAATGCGTTCTTGAGGAACAAGTGTTTTGAAATATATATATACTATATATACAGAAGTGGACAAAAATAATGAAGCCTGTAAAATGCACATGTTTGAAAAAGAAAGATTGTGAAATATGTAGGTGGCGCTGGCGTTTTTTGGCTGCCACCTATACAACTCGTAATGTGCTAAACAGTTCAGTTGTTAAATGGGAGTATTACTATGTGAGGTTGTACATTATGTGGGATTATGAACTTCGAACATTAAGGCAAGTGTTGGAGCACGTATGGTAGGCACTTCCGTAAAGCAAGGTGAGGTGTTTAGTGTTTCAAGAAGAGGTACTGTATCGAAAGATTTATTCCATGACGAAAGCGGAAGAAGCATCATCTGCTAAATTACAGCGCGGACGAAAGTGTGCTGAGTGATCGTGACAGACGATCATTAGGACAGTGTGACGAAAAGCCAAGGCTGTACAAAAGTTACTGCTGAAATAGATGTTACAAGAACCCTGTAGTGCAAAACAATTGAAGGAGCTTCATAAGCAAGAATTTCTGGCCGTGCTGCAATTGAGAAGCCACTCATCAGTGATGTAGAGGAAAAGATGGTGTTTAAGTCGTGAAGCCTGGACTATATAGGGCAGTGGAGGCGTGTAATATGGTCACAGCAGGTCTTCTTTCACATTTCCCACTTCTGGCCGGGTTTACGTCTGGAGAACGCCATCTCAAGCCTATAATACAGACTGCTTGTTGCCAAGAAGAGTGGTATGGCGGTTCTGTTATGTTGAACATCATATCGTGATTTCTCTGCTGACTGATAACTGTGTCAGAACTGTGACTGCCGCGCCAAACATTTTTTGGCAGATCAAGTTCATCTTGGTACAAACTTTGTTAACCGATGGTGATGTGGTGTCTTCGAACGACAAAGCCCTGTTCACCTGACTCACATTGTCCGGACTGGTTTTCTGCAAGCACGAGGGAGGATTGTGTCCACCTACATTCTACAGTCACCAGACCTGAATATTATCGAACCTTTGTGGTCTGCCTGGAACGGAAAGTACGTTCGCATCCACCGCCAACATCGTTATCTGAACTTGCCACCGTTTTGCAGGAAGAATGGTATAATATTCCCTTGACACACATGTACAGAAACTGTATTTATCCATTCGAAGACTGTTTGGATGCCAACGGGTTTCCTACACCATATTAACAAAAGAAACATGTTTTAAAAGTGTTTCCATATTTTTTTTGTCAACCTAGCATTGCATATCTATTTCACTAGATTCTTTGTATTCAAGAATGATTCAGAGGTTATTCTGCTGATTGTACGCTTTGAGAGACACATCTATTAGGTTCTTTCGTTTTAGTTGGCATCTATTAACAAACTAGTTTTGTCAGGTTTAAACCGGATCCCGGTAGTAGGTAACAAATCCGGGATAACAAACTTTCCCCCCACTCCTGAAACTGGCTCCACCAGCAGCAGTGGATCTTCGTTTCAATTTCCACTAAGATATCTGCCTAATTCAAAATAAAATAAAATAAGGGAAAATGTTGGCTGTATATAGGCATTTGACCTCCACCCTGAAATCCAAAGTAACTCGCAATTTTTTAAAAAAAAACTATCAGCCATCCACGTAAGAACAGAGAAAAAAGAAATACTCAAAAGAGATACCCAGGTACTCATTGAAATGGTATTATGTTTTGTTGATAATTGAGCATGCTTATATCTTTATCGAATGTGAGAAACATTACATGTATTCAAAACCAAACAAAAAAATGGTAAAATCAACAATCTCAAAAATTATTATAGTAGATATAAGGACTATAAAGTTCTTTATATCTAGTTACGTATTTTAAAATTGTTCCACTAGTTTACTTTTCTTCTTCGAACTATAATTCGTATTTACTACGCTACACGTGGTAAGAATGCATGAATATTAAAATGGTATGTACAAATACTCAATTGTGAGTCTATTGCTTGTTTACATTTTTTTAAAAAACATTATTAACTATCTTCAGAAAGATATACATAATAAAATCCCAGTCACTTTCTCACTTTCACATCATCATCAGAAAAGATTCTTTTGTATCTCTTAGAATAGTTATTGATCGGTTGTCATTTTCTGTGAATAAGTCATTTTGTGTATTACAGACTATCCATAATATATTACATTGTAATCTTAACTAGTGACTTCTTACTTTGAACATGAATCAGTGTTGAAAATTATTTTCATACATGTAAAAATATTTATTAATATGACGCTTATATTTTATAGAATAACATTATGAGTACTCAAAAAAAAGCAGGTGTTGGCAGAAATTTTGAACCACTTTGCTACACTTTTTTTTTATCGATGACTATACAGCAATGATGCTCGACAAAGATTTCATTTTTTTTTCCTTCATAAATGTGTCTGGCAAACTGTCTTTTAATTGACAGAGAGAATTATAATATTTTTATCTTGTTTTAAAATATATATATTTGTATTTAAAGATTGGTAAGGTTTTACCATTTTCGAAGAATTGAATTGTACATCAATTTTGTTCCAATAATACGGTAATAGCAATCATAAAAGGACCTGCCACATTCAGAATAAAAGGTTGACAAAAAAATAGATTTTTTATTCCAGATTAATTCTTTTTTATGGTCTGATAAACATTCAGTCAACATGACAAGTAGATATTTGGAATATATTTTTTTAAAGAATATGGTCTTAATTTAAACTCAAACATTATCTTACTATTTTGGAACAACAATTTTTCTGTGAAATCTAATCGGGTATCCTTCCTGTTATGTCTCACTTGTTCATCACATTATAAGTGATTGTCTTGTGTTTCATCATATTGTCTCATTTTTTAAGTAATCCGATTTAAACTCTCATATATGACTAGGGGTTGGAACACTACTATTGTGTTTGAATTCAAAATTTGATTTTTATATAATTAAAGTTTATACACAGATATTTTCATATCTTGTTTCTTTTATAATGTGGCCAAAAATATTGCAAAATTTGAATAAATATTTGGCTTTAGTATTTCAAAATTTTATTCCATAACCTTCATGCACACAGAATAAATAAAAACAATTTCTTTTATGTCTTTATTTCAGAGGTTTAGAATAATTATAATATAGGGTGGGCCTTTTATTTTTTAGTATGTTAGAATCAATGACTAATGATGCGTAACAATAATAAAACATGAAATAATTTTATATAAAATAATCTTAATCAAACAAAGGCTGAAATGCAGTTAACAACTCAAAAATACATCTGTTTAACTGAGAAAATAATTCTAGCTTATATCAGGAAGTATACAAACAAATGCCAGATTCAAAAAAGTTTATAGGCTTACCAAGCAACATTTAAACTACTCTCAATGAACAAGTCTATATAGATGGCAAAAATATATAGTTATTTCTACCACCGAATGTAATAATTGTGAAGATAATGTGAGAATTATGATGATATTAAATATATGAATCGAAATAAAAAATTTATGTACAAGATATAAACAACTTTAACATATAGAAATCCAGTCAACAAACAGAATACCACAATGGTTTGTTTTGATGAACATATATACATAAAATTTATTAATTTTTCATATGTATGACTTATGACCAATTTAATTGTATGATGAATGTAATAAATGTTCTGCTTATTTGGCACATTATTTAAAAAAAAAATATTGTGTTACAAGTTTATATATTTACTTGATACCTAATAAGTCATACTATTTGATTCATTCAAGGTCAAAATAGATAACTTTAAGCTTAACATGTGGAAACATCAAACATAATGGCAGTGGCTGTTAACATTAGGAGTATAGGTCAAAACAAATTGAAAAAGTTAAAAGTATATCATGACACAAATCTAAGTGCTAAAATCGTAATTTAAAATTCTGCTTTTAAGATGGCTAATAATAAAATGGCTTGTATGTCTTGAAATAGGCAAGTTACAAAGTATTTTTTGTACATAGTGCATGCTAAGAAGTAATTTCATGTAAATTTTATAACACTTTTTTTTAGATCAGTACAAAATAAATTAAATCAATTGGCAAAATGAAATACACGTTTATCCAGTTTCAATACCTTTTATTATTCTACATTCAAAATTTTTGCAATGTGCGGCATTATGTATAAAAAGTGTAATATACTTACAAACTAATGCCGTAATATATTTTGCCTTAATTATAGTTGATCCATATTGTTTAATTAAGGATTTATGTTATTGTATAATGCAGAAAAACTATGCTGTCATACATTCATACAAACTTTAATTGAAAACACTTGTGATGTTTTTTTTTACTCTAATCATCTGAGGTAAACTCTTTCAGTAAATTTAATGCTAACACCAATTAAAAAATAACACATGTAAATTTAACAAAAAAAAAAAAAAAAAAGCTCTAAAATTCCTTGTATATAACAAATGTTTTTGGGATCTCAAATTATTAAAGTTCATAATTAATTGTAGCAAAATTATATAGAATCACATGGTTTCACAGACCAATCAAATTCTTGGCATGTAATGGTTTATATACTATAATGGTTGGTTAAGTATATTCCATGGCAGCTGTATATTCAATTGGTTGTGTAAATGACTTGCCTCTCTTTCGAAGAATTTAAGAACTAATCTACATAATGCAAGGATGCATAAATAGCATATTTATTTGAAACAACGAAGAAAAGCATTTTCCTCATAGTTAAGTAACTGACAAAATGCGTTGATTTGGAAAATAAAAAATCTGTGTTTGTTTACCTTTATGGTATTAGAACCCTAATGGTACTGACGATACACCTCATTGTACGCTACGTAAAACCTGCTATTCATTGCAATGTTTATGAATAAGGTCGAATGAAGACTATAGTATGGATTAGATAGCAGTGTTTTATAAGTAGTTTTTGAAACATGACAGGCCTTCTAATCTGTGAGTCAAAAATTTTACTTTTTTTTATTGTTCTTGTTTTTAATTGTGAATATTTTGTTTTTTAAATACACAGTATGTATGCAGATATTCAGAATAAGTTACCTGGATTTAGCACTTTTGTTCCTTTCACATTAATTTTTTGGTATTAAGCAGTTATGATGATAATTTAAAGATAAATATATTGAATGAAAAAAAATGTTTTAAGTTTTTTTTACTACGGAAAATCTAATATTCTTCGCATAATGTTTCCAGATATCTTCCAATAATTTATTTTAAAACTGAACTTTAAATAAAAATTCAATTTTCTGCGTGTATGAAATAAACTATAATTGCTTCTAAAAACATAAATAATGAACTGAATTTTGGAACTAATAGCTCAGATTCCATACATTTGTTTGAAAAAATTCAGCTCATGAATCTAGATCTATTTTCGTTGACAGAAGATTTAGTATCCATAATTGATTTAAATTTGCGGTATAAATTTCAAGTACAGTTTAGCATGTTCACATAACAGTTGCATTTTGTTTCTAAATGGCGTTTTGTTACTTTGATAAAATATGAAAAGAATTTGCAGATGTTTTTTTGTATAAAAACTTCATAGATAATATCACTAAATAATATATAAGATAGAAGAAAATGATACCAATGAACGCTTATTTAATTCCTTAAGAATTTAGTTGAGTATTTTTTCTGTTTTAAAAGTCATATTCGATACAACAACAATTATAGAAGTTAAATTCAAAACATACTCCATGTTGTTTGATTCTCTGTATTGGAGTGCAATATTTCACAAACTAAAAACATAAACATCATTTTCTATTCACACTTTCATAATTGATTCAAATATCTCCTAAGAAATGATGCCTTGAAGTTTCATTTTATTTTGACATATTACTAGATTACGTGCAAGTCTTAAATTTGAATACGTTGGGATCGGATGTTTTGGTAATATTGACATTAGGTGTACTCATTACGAGACCACCATGAGTGAAAGTGGAACCTAAAAGAAAAAAAGAAAAAAAGTCAAGAGGTCAAGAAATGAAAAGATAACCCTGAGGAAGGACAAGAAAGGAAGAGTGAAGGACTATTTCACATTCTTGATGATGAAGATGATGATCGGAGATGTGTGATATTACGTGGCACCCACCTGACATGCTATTTCAGATCGATGGGTTTTTTTTGCATCGCCTCATTTGAAAAAAATTTGTTACAAAGTGGTATGTGCAGGTATGGCAGGTATAAAAGGATTGAAAACGGCAAATTTATTATCATAATAAAAAATAAAATTAAAAGAGAGTATACTAAGGAAATGATGACGCATATAATATAGTTTTGTTATAAGATTTTGTGTTTTTTTTTTTTGTTTGCTTTCCATTAAAAGTAGTCTAATTAACTTTAGTGATTCGTATGCTAGATATATTAGAATCAAAATTAAATTTTAAAATTCTAAGGACGCTTGCCGATCAAACAGAAAAATAATCTGTATACATTTGCTATCTTCTCGATACGTGGTTTTATAAAACCTACTATCCATAAAACTTTAATATCCAATATATTATGAAATAATGTTATTTCTTACACAGCCAACATGTTTTTCTAAATAAAAACACAAACTCACGTATATTTTTTATTATATAAAAGGCAACATAAAATTTAAAAATTTTATTAAATTTAATTTTGCCCAAGAAAAAAAATAATTATATCATTCTTAAACACCACACTGAAGATTCTTATCAAGATCTGTTTTCATAAAAATCAACTTATAAGCCAGAACAGAATGCAAATAATGATGCCCTTCCTGCAGCCCTTTTAATAACTACCTTTACTCTTTAGGTGAAAGATGCAATTTGCTTACTACGTACAAATAATTCTTATAATAACATGTTTAAAACAATTGATTATCGACATTAGATGTGAACATCATTAAGTTTAAATATTTTAATAGTTTAACTAATAGCTCAATTTTTAGAAAATGTGGCTAAAATTATTTAATTTGATCCCATTAATACCTCATAAAATGTTTATATATATTTTAGTTGGGATCAATATTGTTTCTAAATATTTAATAGTTTGACCCTTGAAGTTTTTATTTCATTAATGCTTGTTGGTTAGACAATAATAGCACAATTGCTGTCATATTGATCTTTAATTAGTTTTATAATTCAAATAGTTTGGTTCTTTAATAACTTTCAATAGCTTACAGTTCTTTTAGTTGATGTGGTAAAGAGACTTTCTTTGGGTTTTCTTTTCGTAGCTTTAACGATTTCCAATTTTCTAATATTTTCTGCCTCGGGGTTTACTACTTGGTGATCTTCTACGAACCTACTTTTCTTTCCTATGGGGTTTACTGTCGTGCAGGTGACATACTCCCAGGATTCTAACGATGTTCTCTATTTTCGACCCTCCTGCTTGGCATAACTTTTATCCTTTCATTTTTCCTTACTTCTTCGTCTAGATCACAGATTATTAAGCTTTCATATCCATTTACTAGATATTTTATTTCATGTTACTTTTGTTACATTTCCTTTTATTCTAAATCTTTGTTGTTATCGTTTGATTTTCAATTTTTCTTTTTTTCTGTTGTGGCCGCAACCGCATGTTACCGTGCCTTAAGGGAGAGTGGGATCCTGGGGACCTTTGAATCCCTTTGGCGCATGCTTCGTTGAACGGGTGGCAGGGAGTATGAGCCCACTTCTGTCAATCGGCTGGTAAGTCTCTTTGTGGATCTTCGCAAGAGAGACACTGCTAAGAACATTGCTGCACGGGTGGGGGGTGCATCGAGTTTCTCGGTAAGATCCTCACCTTGATGCTGCATTGATATATCCTGTGAGGAGACCTTCGGTAAGTACTGTTGCCTGACGCCGTCCGATTGTCGACAGCTACCCTCTAATTTAGACTCCATGTGGTGGAGGCTCTCCGATAGATACTTTTTTTTATTCTATACGGATCTACTTCTTCGTGCCTGGGTAAAGGCCTTATTTTTACCCGAATCTATCGATGATGTTACACATTCCCGCTTTCTAATTCTATCTCTCTGTGCTTCTGGCCAAATGTGCTCAAAATCTCCATTCTACTATACAGAAAGGTTTACAAGATATCGGTGGAGAACCAAAATCAGTAGAAAATTACTTGTTGGCGGTGACGTTGATATTCAATTCGGCGCCTTGGGCGCAGGCCTTTCAAGAATAAAATAAGATGACCTGTATAGACCAAGACTTGCTTTACAGTTGTAAGTCACTTTTGTCCTCTAAAACATTTCTCAATTCTCCTCTTAATCTCTCCCTCCCCTCAAATCTCTGAACTCCTGCCGTGGCGTTATTTCTGAATTCTGACCTGTTGTGTGTGCATCCGAAGCAGGAAATCCTCGATGAATTTTTCCGATCGGGGTGTCACACCGTCAGAAGATCATAAAAAGATGGCAACACTCTTTCTCCTTACAAAACATTTGATTTTAACTTTTAATAGTCCCCAAGTACCTTCGAATATCAAAAGTAGGTTACCTTATTGTAATATCCTGTTCCGAATCCTCTGCGTTGTTTTTAGTGTATGGGAATTCGGACATTCAAAAGCTACTTGTAGAGGACAATTGACCTGCTCAGGTGTGCGTCCGTTGGATATTCTTCAATGGTTACCAACTAGAGCCCAAATAATTTCCCAACCTCCACATCTAACTCAACTGTATGCCCCAAATGGAAATTGGAAAGCAAATTCGAGTAAAATACGAAACACACACATAGAGTCGGGAAAATAAATAGCTCCCACAACTTCTCATACTTATGCACCTAGCCACTAAATCTTCAATTTCAACATTCATCCAAACAGTTCAAATATTGATTGTATGCCCTCATCTGCTTATCTGCACCGGCCCCACGCCATCCAGTCAACACCTATCAATTCCTCTGCCTACGTAACTGAAATCATTTTTCATCTTCTCAGGCTGATGTACCCTCAATGGCTCCCGCCAAAAAAATTAAATCCTACCAACTGGTCCCGTTCTCCCGTACAGTTTTTTTCCGCACCCCGAGGTCTGCTGCCTTCCTCTACAACAGCTCTTATGGTTTCAACAAAGGAAACATAAAGTAAATCAATTGTATACCAATATTACCAATCAACACTGAACAATAAACCTAAAATTGATATCAAATTAAATCCTATAAAGCTTGAAAAAGTACCCTAACATAACACTTGGACATGGGATGATTTTATTTTATATGATGCTTGGATGATTCCTGGTTAATGGATGCCATGGATCAAATGGAACACTGATTTTTTATAAGCAAAACCAGGATTCGACCTTAGTTTTCTGATGTTTTCCACTTTTGCAGTTTACTCTAATCTGTTTACGTTTTTATCAGATTTTAAACGAATATTTATCTTATTAACAATGTTTAATTTTCTTCACATTTGCCGCACTCAAGATCTTAAATTTTAGCTTGGCACAATGTTTTTTAATTAATTTTCATGTATTACCTGGTTTGGCTGACTTAGCATAATACCATCTGGCTCTTGCTCCATTAAACTCTGAAATACTCACTCACTCTCCGCTCTCTAATATTTTCTTAAAATTATATAATTAGTTTGTTCACTTCTGCTTGCCTCTTTTTTTAGCAGTTCACGTTCTTGAGAGGAAAAAAATCAAAATTGTTTATTGCGGGTGGAAAATAGTTTTCTGTGGATTGTTTACCTGAAGACTCATTTTATTTTATTACTTTAACGTTTTATTTATTTCTGTGTGAAAAATGGTCGATTTTTTACTTTAATGTGTTAATGATTATAATATTGATGTGCTCCAATTTAATTTTAAATTTTATGTCTTGTCAATGTATCTTTAGTGATGATTTGAAGAAGGCACATTCGCCATTAGTAATTAATCTTCATATTTATTCATTGCTGTTGGAGCATTTTACAATATATTATTGTCCAAAATAACACAGTGTGCGATATTGCGTGGCTCTCACCAACAACGTCTAAAGATAGAAAAGGCATTTATTAGGCCGAACACTTTTATATTTCAAAGGTAAAAGGAAGAGAGAGAGGTTAATTAATTCTTTCTAATACAGCGATTTAAAATGGGTGCGGGATAATTCTAGCAAACATGTAACATGCTTGATCAAAACAGGAAATTATGATATTGGAATTCAAGTAATTTCAATTTTAAAAAAAGGTTTGTATTAAGAATATCTAAATAAAAAGAAAGGAGATAAATTTAATATATGATCACACACACACACACACATATATATATATATATATATATATATATGTGTGTGTCTTTATAATATATCAAAGCTGGTTTGGTGGTGAAGTTGTGACATTAAATTGAAATCAGAAGTTCAATATTTTTGAAAACGCAATTTATTTATTTATGTTGAACACAATTTCATACAAAATCCTTATATTGAGCAAAAACCACTTAGACGAGGGCAACATACGAAACGCAGGCAAAAGCGGCTGGAAGAATCTCTCAGAAACTTTGACTTTCTTTTATAAATTATGAAGAAGCTTGCAAAAGATCTACGAATAACACTTGAAGAAGACTTGGGACCAAAATGAGCTAAAGTTATCGCAGACAGTTCTCACATACGTGAAAGAGATGTATATGCACTGGTGTCCCAAAACTTAGCATATCTGTATGATAAAATGTGATTAAGTATTGCTTGTACAGACTTGTGGATAATCATATTAAAGTTTACAGTTTTAATGATTGTTAACGATTAAACTAAGCGAATGATATGTTTTGAAGATGATGTTGACAAAGGTGGTAGCTGAATATGTTTGCTAAAGAAGTAATCACTGGAATGTGTAGTCGAATGATCACAAAACCGAATTTTTGAATGTGCTTCAGTGTGTGAGCAGAATGTGTGGCAGAGGGTCCAACGTGCGGAAAAATAATTGAGCTAGCACTAGGTCGACAAGAGTCACAACCGTTTGCATAACCGTGTAATTATTAACTACGACGTCAAAGAAACAGTTATACAGAAAGAGCTGAACAGTGCTCACAGAGGCCACCAAAGTTTCAGTTTTTTAACAAACTATTTGCAACAGAATCAATTATTTTTGATATAAGCCAGGATTTCCATTCCCTCACATACATAAACAGTTGGCCAATGTGATGTTCGGCAGCGAATCTCGCTTTTAAATGGAACATTAAAATTTCATTGGCTAACATTCTTGAAAATAATGAACTCTGTTTCATCCAAAACATCACGGAAAAGACATCATAATATTCAAATCAAAGAGTCGTGGTGCAGGCAAGGTATCATTCTGGATGGCCGAACATCCATATCTGTGACTGTGCCGCTGTGCTGTGATAGAGCCATCTGCAACGCAGGAGTTAGGTGTGGATTTGAAATGGAAGGTGTCCGTATTTGTCTACTTTTTTATTGCCAATAATAATATATTTTCCTCTTAAAAACTTGGTCTCTCTGTATATGAACCACATATCTTATTAAGTATATGCTCCACAATCTTTTTGTAACTTATAAAAAGATACAGAGACGAAGAAATTCTTGAGTCTCATGTTGCCATATATTACGAAACTGTCGAGTTCTGAATTTCATATTTATGATAATAACGCTGCCGTAGTAGTGAACTAGAGTCGTAGTCGACGACTTCCTTGAAATGGAAAATATCTAATATTTGCAGCGGTAGCCTGCTCCATTCACTATTTTGAATCCTGTCGAGCATTTTGGTATATGATCGGCGAAGACAATTCCCAACCCTTCCGCATCCACCGAATGTCCGTTCCAGAACTGGAAAATGCTCTTCTTGACGTTTGAACTCTTTAGAGTCCACGATTCTGCAAATCATGGCGAATATGGGAAATAGTTGTTGCAGCGTGTCTAGCTGTGTCGAAGTGACCACACATATTTTATTCTGCAGCATCTGCTTTTATTTCATTTTGTTTTTCATAAAATGTTGGCTCTTATTCACAGTTTCTTTCAAACTGTTCCTTCTGATGTGAAAGTGGTTGTTTATGTTCTTTCGCAATGTCTTTAAAACGGTAGCCACGTTTCACTATCATTAATATCTCATTTCCGTCATTCTGACTTTGATTTCCTTCATTACTGGCTTGTTACCAATTATGTGCATAGCTGATTGTGTATGGAAGTAAAATATTTAAAAAAACTTACCTTGTCTAGTTCTTTTTTGCGGGAAATACTTTACTAATGATTGTATACTAAATTAGGCTTAATATTTCATATGCCTTATATATAATGTTCGTCATTATGCATATTTAGTTAATACCAATTGAAACAAATTCTATACATTTGAAAACTTTTATCCAAGAACATACACGCTGATTGTTTTTCGTGAGGTGTTCTTCCTCTCCTTGTTATCTAAAATTGCTCACGTGTGGAAATCTCTTGTATATATTTGTAAATCTTTTTGGATTTCAAATAATTAAATAATTCTTTGAGCTGGCATCAAGTTCATGTTTAAATACTTTGTTGTGTGCGCGAGTTCAATTCCCTAAGGCTAGTCATTCTGGCGAAACTAAAATTTTTACCTAATAATTGACAAGTTGGGACATGGATACGAATCCCCTCGTGCAAAAATAATATAGGCGGCTGCTTATTGTACGTTGAATTCAACGCTGCTTCAAAATTTTCGGATACACATAAACAAGAAAGAGAAACAATTACATAATATCGTCATTGACCTGTAATGACGTATTCTTCTCGATGATCTATTACTTGATATTCATTTCAAACTGGCAACACAAAATTGCTTCTATATAAACAATTTTTTGTCGATATATGAGATCTTTTTCGCGTTCGTTGACAGGGTAATACGGGAAAGGGATGTTCCATTAAATGATTTCCGTTATTGCACGAATGATTGCTCGCATGCATCCACATTCATTGGGATTTTGATATGAACAAACACAACTGGTTTCCAAAATTATTTCACTTTTCACTTCGTAAATAATTGTGTGTGAAAGGATGATAAAAGTAATTTGTACCTTTATTTACTCTAGCTTCTAGAAGCAATTTTTTTAAAGCGTATGGATTGTGATTGCTTTTTTTTTAAATTTTCAGGAATGATGATTTACTTGGAGAAAATGCGACGTTGGATAAAAATGTAACGTAATTATATGCTTAGTAGAATTTAGTGGTTGTAAGTTTTAACCTAATACTTACTTAATATAATTTCGAAATAGTAATAATAAGGAGTTTCAGTAATATTAACATACTTGGCTGACACATTCTTGTATAAACTCATTAAATTAACTCTTAACATAAATTTAAATTCTGTTAACTTAAAAATTTTTACTTAAACTTTATTGATTTTAGGTATGTAGTTATTAAAGGTATGTGTGGCGTAGTGTCAGTGTGGCGTAACATGAGGGGGAGCAGAGGAGGCCACGATCATGGTGCTGAATGAGGGGTCGACAGGGGAGAGGAAAGCCGAGGTTGGCTAATCATTTGGCTCAGGTAGCCATGGTCATTAGATCAGGTCATCGGAGCAACTTTGGAACCTATGCAAAATTTCAAAGTGATTCAAAGAGAGTTGGTTAATTCAACCTAAATAAACTTACATTTATATGAAAATAAATAAAAAGCTTGTCCAAATATTTTTATTCAGAAATAAGAAAAAAAAAAATGCTCTTGAATTTCGAAACGACGACCGGCCACTATCACTGGTTACCACGCAACAAATTCAATTAGATGGCAATCACGTTTTTGATTTTGGTGTGTGCTGAACAATTCATCTCTGACGATGAACAAATGACATTTTAATGATTTCCTTTTCGTTATTGATAAGAGCGGTGGAAACACTGAATTTTTCAGAGCATTTAAACGATTGAGGAGGAAGAAACGGCTTACTGCATAAAAAATAATTGTGTAGTGGACTTCATTCAAGCTCTTTTGTGAGTCTGAGTTTGCTCGGAAGTATCGTTTTTATGCCTCGAATACGGAGACGAAATGCCCTGGCAAGTGTCGGATTTCGATAGAGGCAGGATCGTTGACCGAGAGTGTGGATTATCGTTTCGTGACATGCCGTCTCTGGTCGAAATCAACTGCTGTCATACATTGAATCATATGGAATCAATGGGTTTGCATGAGGTCATACTAAATGGCATACGGATCTCAGCTCCACTCCCCAGTATAACATGATTAGATATATTGTGAGTCGGCCTACAAAACCGTGCAGCCGTAACACGGTTTCATTAGTCAAGAATATGGGCATTTGCAGCAAGCCCAGTAGTATCCGCTCATGCAGTGCGACGATCTTTGCGCAGCGTGTAGTTGTCAGCACGGCAACCGTACTTCTATTTCCCATGACAATTCCATCATAGAGAGAGACGGCGACTCCGATTTACGCCGAACGACATAACTGAATACAGGAGTGACACAGTAGTTTTTTTCAGACGAGCCCAGGTTCTGTGTTCGGTATTCTGATATTGTATATGCGTGTTTGAAGGCTCCTTGGAGACCACTCATTACCTGTTAGCATTCGATATGACATGGGGCTTTGCACCTCTGTTATGAAGGTTTGGGCAGGCATTGGAGCATGCACATCTCTGGCGTTCGTATCCGTGGTAATCAGATTGATTTACATTTCACGACATCTACGTCTAGTGATTGAACGCTATCTTTGAGGTCTGCCAAACACCATCTTCCAACAAGATAATACAAATGCTACATGTTGCACTTCGTGTTCTGATCTCCTCAATACACAAGGTAATCGACTGTTGCCCTTTCTTGCTAAATCTATCACCATTAAGAAAACTACAGTTATGGTCCGTTGAACAACTAGGCCGCCACCCTTCTCCAGCTAATAGTTGATGAAGTGTGACATAGATTTGAAACATGGAATGATTGCCGTTTTGTCATCAAGCCATTCAGCTCCATATTCGCCAAATTTATGGGCCATTTAACTGAAAGGTAGCTGCTGTTTCTGCAATTTTTAAACCCCTGTAAACTTCCAAACTGCTTGAAAATTTAATCATTTTGCCTTCATGCAATGATATTTTAGTATTTAATATTTTCCATTCCTTTATTATTTCCTTCAGGGTGTTGCAATTTTAATAGCCAGCATTGTACATGCAAAGGTCAGATATTGTTCTTTTACCAAATAATCTGAGTAAATTACCAGAATTAATAGGAGGCGCCGGTGACCTGATTGGTAAAATTTGTTGGCGGAAAGGTGATTCGGACTCTGAAATATAAAGACCTTTGTGTGACATACTGGCGGCGTGTTTTCATGTACCGTGGTTTAAAAAAATCACATTGGTGGAGAATGGGATACCAGTTAAAATCGTGATCTCATCATCTAATCATGTTTCATTACGTTAATAAAATAAACAGAGAGGAAATAGTCAAAAATTTGAAACGTAAATTAAACTATTCATAAATTGTGATTTAAATTCGAGAATAAAATCTAAGACCTACAAATAATGAAGAAAGTATTCCCTACATTGATTGTCCTGTATCTAAAAGCTTCGCTATCAAAATACATAGTGCTTATACAATAAGTATTATTATATACAGTAGAATAAATGTACTACTGTAAAAATTTACACCCTTGAAAAAAAATTATACATAAATAAATAAAATTTATAAGACATTAATAATTGCACAATCTTAAGGTGTTAAAGTATTGAGTACAATACACGTAATCTCAAATGTTTAAAAATAGAATTTTATAATTTATAACATCATGGATATCCTTTAGCTTGAAAATTTCACATATGGTCTCTTTTTCAAATATTTAGAAATTTGTTGTCATGAACGTGGGTATATAATACCTTTCTTGTTTAAGAAAATATATCAAATCGTATGTTTAATGAAAATTGACTACTTCAGATATTTATCAAAATTTCCATAAATATTGAATAAGTTGAGTTTGGGAACTTCATAAACAGAATATTATATAGATCCATGGCGGCGTTTTAAGACTGCATGCTTGGAAGGATTATTTTCAGGTATCAAAACGTAACCCTTGAGAACCCATTTTGTGCAAACAATTTCTCATAATGTCTATATAAAGCTGATGATTCATGATTCCTTCGGACTAAACTAGTGACACTAATAAAGCCCAAAACAACTTACGCTCCCACCTCTATGTTTCTTTACTGGAAGATCTTTGGATGCAATTCTGTGTTTCATTTTTCTCTCAACATTCGTTTGAATTCAATAAAATAGATAAATTTACTTACTTTCGTTAAAAAAATAACTTTTTGTATCTACTACTCTGGGCTTTCTAGATTAACGTTTTTTTTTATTTTTGTTGTTATATTATTTTTTTAATTGAGGAGTAAGCAATGACTTCATTCTTTCATTCTCAAAAAATTTTTCTTGCAAAGATAGCAGGTGTTAAATCGTGTTGCCTTCTATTTAAACTGCCGGATACGGTTATTCCTCTGTTTTCTAATTCTGCTTAAATATGGGAACATTTTTTCTCTTTCTTTCAGCGAACGGGCAAGAGTATCTCCCATATCAACAAGTAAGTAGAGATGATCGATTTAAAGAAGAGCGTTTTATCGTATTTTAGAACCAATAAAACCTCTGAATAAGTTGACCTCACTGTAGAACGTGACCTATCAACTAATATAATGAAATTTTATTACATATTTTTTTTTTTATCTTTTTTTGAGCTTTATTATCAAATTTTCTATTTTAATGAAAACAATACGTAACTTTTTTTTTTTTTTTTTTTTTTTTTTTTTTTTGCAATATTTGTACATAAAACTTTTTTATAATAATCTCAAAAAAATTTTTAAACAACTTCAAGGATCGATATTACAATACTAATTCAGTTTGGGAGGGGGGGATATATGTATGTTTAAAACTCAGGAAAAATCCGATATCCCCAATATTTTAATTTTTGTTTTAAAAAAAGTATCTATATTATAAAATGGATCGTTAATTTTGTTAAATGTATTGCATATACACACAGAAAAAGAAAGGGAAGTAAATGTGAATATTTGTGGAAAAAGTAGCATTTTATATGCATTGATATATTGAAAAAATGTGAAAAACCATTTTAAAGCTTATAACTCTGAAAAAAAAATTACTATAATAGGCTTGAATTAGCTTCAAATGCTATTTTAAGGCAGTAACTGTATATTTTTCTCAGATATCGTAGCTTTTTCATATAATTTCAGTACGTATTCCTTGAATCGATAATTGATAGTTTAGTTTGTGGAAGAGTTAAGCGAGCTCTGAAGTTTTATCAATGGGAAGCATATCTGTATCACGCCTACATTGACTAAGAAACTTAATGTAGAGATCTACATACAAAGAGTCAAGGATTTGAATTCTCATATATAAATCTTCTAAAGACTCAAACTCGATTCGTTCGGTAAGGTAAACAATAAGACATTTCATTAGATTCTGACAGTTTATCTACATATTTAATGGCTTAGGTATTGAATTTTGATTACTTATAGATTCGAATAAAATAATTTTTTGATTATTAATGAAGATTATTTAAATAATCAGATATAAAAAGTGAAGAAAAAAATATCGGGAGTTAAAATGCCTTCAATATTTTTGAACTAATCAATTTTTTTCGAAGAAGAATTCAAGTCGAATGATCGTGCAAAAATGTTAATTTGTTCAAAGAGGAAGATGTTTTCTTGTAGGTATTTCAATTGTCGATTCTCTATTTAATAAGAATTCTGATTTTCAAAATTGTTGTTAGAGATATGATTCTGTATATATTCTTGTGTATAGTAAATAAACGTAATCGAGGTTGGATCCTACTTTAGACCACACTTTGGTAAAGGAAAACAAAATGATGCAAAAACCATGGTAAGTGCGCTGAATTGGCAATCCCTACAATGATGTTCTACTGCAATACTATAATTTAATGTAACCCTTTTGGAGCGAATTGGCATTATTTTGTGTTCCGTCGCCAAAGCGTGGGCTAAAATAGTATTTCATCCACAATCGAGATTGAGATAGTGTTCATTCCCACCCTCGGCTGTCCAATCATCACGCACTGCTTTATAAATAATTTATTATATTTTTCTTTCATTTATTTAAGAAATAATTCGATATAAAAACCAACGTTTTTAAAAACAACGTTTTTAAAAACAACGTTTTTATATGGTGGCAAAGTTTATTAGAGAAAATTATTGAAATATTAGTTAAAACTGTTAGTTATTTTTAACTTTAAAATTCACTTAAAAAGAGACATTTGTAAGAGTATTAACACATTCATAATACGCATAAAATCAAAGCATGCATTTGAAAGTTTGTAAGTCATTCTATTAAAAAAAGAATGGGAACCAGAATTCAGAAAAAATTATTGTGATAAGACATGGCGCCAAATATTGGAAACTTTCTTTCTTGCGAATGATTACTAAAAGTCAGCAACCCTTACTATCTCGGAGATAGTAAAGGGGAGATAGTATCTCCCCTTTGTGAGTACAAAAGGTTTACGAGGCCTCATGCTGTGTGGGGAGTGCCCGGTGCTCCCAGAGGGGGAAAGAAATTTTTTCCTCAGTCCTAAAAGCGCCGAGAGGGAAGAATATTTTGACTTATTAAAATTATTGAAATATTAGTTAAAACTTGTCGCAAACGTCTAAATATTGCATTGTTAGGCGAGTACGAACGATTCCCAAAATTTCAAAGCTCTAGCTTGATGGGAAGTTGGTTAAATTAACGATCGAAAATTTGATGACACACACACACACACACACACACCAAGTGAAATTCAGAAAAACGTTGTAAAAAGACTTGATTTAAACAACATATTTCAAAAGGGTATTGTTAAGTTTAAATTATTACTAAAAATAACTGAGATGTCTGAATAAAATTTATTCTGCACATTAATTTATCCATAAATACATAATCCTTATATTCATTAACTTATTCTTGTGTACGTCACTTACAGCTATTCATGTTGATTTGGTTTCAAGAAGTCGTAAATTGAAGTCCCTTTCAGTATCTCGTAAAGTTTCAATATTAAGTCGTACAGTTTTAACTCTTACTGAAAAATTTTCAAGATAGAAACCTCATTTTTATTACTTAAGACTTTTTTTCATAGTCAATTTCCTGAGTAATATTTTTCTCACCACGTTTTTTGATGCTTCGAAGGTCATCATTGTAGAAATCAGCAGATTTTGAACGATATAGTCTCCATACTGCGGGTTATTTCAATGTACGGGTTCCTGAAACCAAACAAATCAACATGAATAGCTGTATTTGAGAACATTATTTAAATAAGGATCAATTAACTTCCCTATACTCATCATGTAAATTTTGATGTTCTCTCTTTAGACTAGTGAAACCAGAGTATGATATTAGCATTGGAGTAATTTTTCATATGAAAATGGTGTTTTGAATTAGAATCTTTAACTTTTGACGAATTCGATCTCGACTAAGAATTTCTGAAAATATTTGCAAATATTTAAAATTAAAAAACATTTCATCATCTTACACGATTACTTTAATCACTAAAAGTTTAAAATTTGTATTTTTATGAATTAAAACTGTCGATACTTGTTACAAAAAAATTAAACGAAAAATACGAATGCTATGCTCTATGTAATATTAAATTTAAATGTGCGAAGCCGCAAACATTTCATCTGCATGATGCAACTTTAAAGAAAATAATTTCGTATTTTTTTATTGTTTCTAACAACTTACGTAGCTGTCTATTTTTCAAGAGATTTCATTTAATCAGTTGTCATCGGTGAAAAAAAAAAACAGATGTTAAACAACCTTGGGATGTACAAAACACGTGAGCCATTCGTTGCAGTTAAGAAACATGAGTCATTTTGAAGAAATATTTTGCAACGAATTACTTCCGCATAAACAATATATATATTTTTTGCAGCCTTAATGCACCTCTTCGCAGATTAATATCATCCTATTTCAAAGGAAAATGTAAACATGTTTGCTTTTATCGGTTTACCTGTCTTTTCAATTGTGAAACAAATGTTAAAAAAAACAGTTTAAAAAAAGATCCGAAATTACAAGTCTTAAATTTACTAAATTGATTGATTGGTTTATTTACGTCTCATTTGAAAAGAAAAATATTGTGTCGAAGGAACTCTCATTTTCAAACCACAGTCAAGTGACGAAGACGATATTTGAATAAGCTCTTTATATCTACGCCATGCCAGTGAGGGGCTCTTGAATCCCAATAGATTTAACAAACATTAGCCCAGCTACACGAAGATCATTCAGAATATGAGACCCAAACCAACTATCTGTCAATTAAGGCGCTGTTGTTGTGACTCTAATTACTAGGCTATCGCAGTTCCCACAAATTATTCAAATAATTCATTTAAATAATTACGCCCCGTGTATAGAAATGAGTGTCCTATTTGCATAATTTATTTGTTACGAAATGATTGTTCAATTTGTAAAAGCAATGTCGTTTCCTACTTTGTCACTAATTACAAGGTGTGAGTATAATTTATTAGGTACAATACAACTATATGAGTATAATAAGCAATTGTTTAGCTATTTATTTTACGTGCATTTGACCGTTATTTGATTTTTAAAAATTATTTGGATCAACCTGCCTTTCTCAGTCCAATCATCATGCCCCTCGTAAAATCATCAGTGTGCTGAAACTGCTTCCATTGACGACGGTCTTGCATTTTCTGTTATTACATGCGTCCTTTGAGACAAGAACAAATTTTCTACGATGATTTGCTTAGCAGAAATGACGTCACGAAAATTGAGCATTCTGCAGGCTCCTTCCCTTATGTCTTCTTCAACGAACGTTGGAGAGCTGAGCATTTCACACCATTCGCATAATTTGGTGACGTGCGTCTACCCTGAGATTTGCATATTTTTCTGGTCACTCCTTAGTATTGCATTTTCACCTGTCGCATAGCATATATATATATATATATATATATACTATGCAACAGTGAAAATGCAATATATATTAAGCCTATTGAAAAAATACAAGAACACTCGAGCAAGGAAAAGTACATAATACAAGGATATATTATGAAAAATGAAATTTTTTTCTCTCTCTCTTAAAAAAAACTTTGTACTTGGAAATTACAAGAACTTCCAAAATTTGCAGAGAGGAAATATATACGATAATGATATCTCTTAAGCACAAAACATAATGTTATAAACAAGACAAAAAAGTGAATTATACTAAATTACATTTAAATAAAATGGTATTAAAGATTAAAATATCATTTTATTAGAATTATCAAATCATTATGCAATTAAAAGATTTGATATAAATTAATGTGAAGTTCATCCATTTTATTCTTTTTTATGACAGCAAACACTTTTGAACCAGTGGCTTTGTGCAAAGATGTCATTTGTTTACTATCGCACTTTTTTCCATTTCGAGCACAGAGGAAAATAACTTACTATTTTTTCTGCGTCTTTTGTACCTCAACGATTTTCAAAGTAGTTTAAATCTCGATTTTGGCTGGGTTTTGATGACGCACCGGATGCATTTCTGTTTTAAATCCTTCCTAAATAGATTTAGTCGCATAAAAAGATGCCTCATTTTGTCCAAATTTCCATTGGGGACCATATAATAATAGATAAAATGGTGTAAGATTACCATAAAACATCGTATGATATTTCACAGAATTTATACGCCTGAACATTTACTATAGATTTCATTTTCCATCATGCAAAAATTTTCCCCATATCATAGTGACCACGGTAGCCTAGTGGTCATGGTTGCGGACTCGTGGCCAGTGATTTACGTCGAGTTGTGGATTCGAGCCTTGATTCCTCAAGAGACCCGCTGCATAGCCGGTGCTTATGCACGTTAAATCTGTCGAGGTCCAAAGTTCTTCCGGTGGCATGGTGTGGAATTTAGGAGAGGGAGTGTAACCTCAAATGTCCTTCTCATCACTTGACAAAGGTTCAAAATTACGAGGTCCGTCCCTAATAGCTCCCCATTGATTCATCTAAGTATTTCTCTTTAGACATATATATCTCCCTGTTAGTTTTAATAAACTATTTTACCCGGAATTCTTCAATAAAACTGACCAGACAATAGGTGTTTTATTTAATTTTTTTTAAAAAAAACTTCTTTATTTCATTAATAAATTTGTACTTCCCTCCTCATGATGATTTTGATATTATGTTAAAGGAACTTTCTATTTATAAGATTTCGATTCAGAATTGCTCCTGACTGGAGACTTCAATGTGCGGTCATCCATCTGGGGCTATGACATTACTGATACCCAGAAGGATTCTCCGGTCGCTTTCGCCTTACAACATAATTTAAATTTCTTAAATACACCAGAATTGGATCGTCCTACTTTGGTGGCTTATTCAGCTAAAGGCAACCCAGATATTTCTTTGATTTTTAATAGAATTCTTTATTTGATGGTTGTGTGGGAGGTTTCGGATCGGGAATCTTTGAGTGATCACCGGTTTGTTGATGTACATCTGTGATGTGATTTAAATACTTCCGAATTTTATTATAAAACTAAATATGGTACTAATAAATTTCTGAAAATTTTTAAAAAATTCTACCTTAAACTTATTCAAAGATTTGAATTATTTTGGAATTCTGATCCACTATAGGAGTTTGCTACTTTATTGATTTCTACCGTTCAGTCATCCGCTTTCAAATCTTTTCTAAAAGGAAAAAATTGGATTAGATAGAGCTTGTAAAGCTCTATCTAATCCAATTTTTTCCTTTTAGAATAACAGTTTGAAATTTTTTTTAAAATAAATTAAACGCTTTTAAAAGGAAAATAATATATTTAGTTACAAATAATTTTCTACCTTGAAAAATATATTATAAAAAGAAAGATCTTTATATATAAGGAAAATTCTTGAGGTTGTCCACGAGGCCTGGGAGCACTTCTGCACCAACAATAATGAAAACTTAGGCCTGGATTGCTTTTGGCATGTCCCTGAACTCTCGGCCCCTTGAGATGATGATTCTGGGTTCGCCTGATTGTTTTTCTGAGCAGAAATATGAATTTTAATATATTCTCTTTTGCTAGCGACCAATGAAACTTTTGATTTGACTTTTGAAGAGTCTACGCCTCCTCCGGTGGTTTCCACAGAAGAGGTGTCTTTAATACTTAAAAATCTCAGTAATGGGAAGGTTTCCGGTCTCAATTTTTTGGAAAATGGGATTTGGAAACGTATTTTCTCTAACTTTCCTAACCTTTTAGTGAAATTTATAAATCTTTGTATACAATTTTCCTATTTCTCAAATAATTTTAAAGATGCTAATTTGAAACTCCTTCTTAAACTAGATAAGGATCCGTTACCCGTTAAATCGTATAGACCATGGGTGTCTAAACTATGATCGTTTGAGGGCCACATTGCAAAAAATTAAAATTTGCTGGGCCGCACATACAATATTTTTTCAACAAATTAAAATAAGAATTAACTCTATGTAGTTTTATTAAAATAAATTAACTTCTTTTTACTATAATTTTTTAAGATTTGAATTAGATATGTATAAAAAAATATTTATTTTAAATTTGTAAAAGTTTCGTTTCATTTAGTTTAGATTTCATAAAGATGGAAAACATTCGAATTAATGAGATGGATGAATTTGCTTTTGTTGAACAAGCAAATCGATATCAGGTTCAATAGACGAGGTAGCAGTTCTTACTACATTTTCAAGATTTCTGTCAGTGATCTTTGTCCTATTTTTGTTTTTTGTAAGCTTCATTCTTGGAAATAATTGTTCACAAATATAAGTACTGCCAAAAGTTGAAGACATTAATAAAGCATGATTGTGAAAAATAGGATATTTATCTCGGAGTAGGTAATCTTTATAAGACTCCAGTAAAGAAACATTCCCAAATTTTTCTTTCAGATGAATGTCACTTTGCAGTTCGATGCACTCCATTTGAAGATTTGAAGGCAATTTATTTTTATTTATAGAGAAAATAAGCTAGAAAATATGTTGAAATACTCTTCATTTTTCAAAAATTTTGAAATATTCTTTCAAACTCTTGAATTAAATAAAAAAATTAATGCAGCAAATTTTGTGCAACTGACAGGTTTATGTGCAACCAAAGTACTGAAATGTGGCTAATACTTTATTTTTATTTGATTAAGCCAAAATTTCAATTTTCTTTCAAACGCTATAATTGTTTGAAACATATTATTAATAAACTGATTTTTTTCCTTGAAGTCTCACATTTAAATCATTCAAATGTTCTGTTAAGTCTACTAAAAAAGCTAAATCTAAAATCCAATCTTCGTCCTCAAATTCATTCTCAGGTTTCTCTTTTGTTTCCATAAATATTTTTATTTCAGTTCTCAAATCATAAAATCTTTTAAGCATTTTCCCCTTACTGAACCATCTTACTTCTGTATAATAAATAACATCTGCAATTCTGTAAATTCAGTGCCCAATACCTTAAGAAACTTTTCAAATTATCCATGAATAACTCTTTTTGCTCTTATAAAGCTAATGGATTTTATAACAGCGCTTAATACGCTTTCCATTTTTAAAATTTCTCCTCATTACCCTGATGTATATTACAATAATATGCCATCAAGATCGTATTGCCGGCATCGACGGCTTCATTATTAACCATTTTAGCGAGTCCCCCATTTTTACCAACCATAGCAGGGGCTCCATCGGATATGATAGCTGATAAATTTTTCATAGATAAGGAAAACCTTTTCATCGAATAAATCTACAGACTTGGTTGTTTCTTTTAACGGTACTAAAGCAACCATTTCTTCCATGATATTATAATTTTCTTAGATTCCTCTTATAAAAATTGCCAATTGTGCCGTATCAGAAGCGTCAGTGCTTTCGTCCATGACTAACGAAAAAAATTTAAAATTATTACAATTACTTTTTAAAGACTTCTCAACGGAATGTGTAAATTTAAATATTTTCATAATTTACGTTTGGGCTGCATTTTAAAGGCTTTTGGGCCGCCTGAGGCCAATGGGCTACATTTTAGACAAGCATGGTATAGACCAATTTATTTGCTACTAAACTTAGGGAAAATTGTTGAACGAGCTTTTGTGAATAGATTATATTCCTGGGTTCATCAAAACAATATTATTCATTCACTTTAATTTGGGAATAAAGAAAATTTCAGCTGTGATGAATCAGTTTTCGATTTGGTTTCGCATATCAAATGCAAAAGATCTATAGAACATGCCGCTGTTACTTTTATCGATATCAATGGCGCGTTCGACAATATAAATTGGTCTAGTCGTTTTAAGATTCTTAGAAATCTTAATTGTTTAATCTGTTTCCAAAAGTTTATTTATTCTTTCGAAAATTCGACATATTAATTTTTCTGATTCATATTTTACGATAAAGCAATTAATTACCCAAGGCTGTCCTCAGGGTTTGGCGCTTGCACTCGCTCTTTGGAATTTATATTTTAATAGCATTTTGGATTTGGATCCGAAACTGAATTCACCATGCATGTCTTCCAACAGGAGGTCAAAAATAGGGTGTACATGTTTGAACTGAATTTTTGTAATTCAGTTTTCCAAGACGAGTTTTCTGCAATCGGAGTTACCATTTTGTGTGCCGTCTCTCATAACTTCAAAGTTTCCATTTATTCCGATAGTTTTTCATCAATATTTCTACTGCAGAATACCAGAAATAAATCTGCCTATATTAATATTGTAGAAAAATTTGCAACCTATTCTAATTTTTACAACTTATACTGGGATCGGGCCCGTATTGGAGATTGTTGCAATGAAACTCCAGATTCATTTTCAAAACTCATTGTCACATATGGGGAGGGAAGGAATGCCTCAGCCACTTGGTCTCATATAGTTGAAGTTTTAAGAAATAAGTTTCTATCTGACTGATAGCCCTGGTGGTTAATTTGTAATACGGCATTCAGGTTAAACCCTATATTCCAAAACCAAATTTGAATTATTGTTCCAATTCAAGTTTTATTACCAGCTTTTTAACTGGCCATGGTCCCATCGTTTGTTACTTAAATCGTTTCCATTTGAAATATACAAATTTATGTTCCCGTACACTATTGGAGATGCTGACCACTGCGTTTTCTCTTACCCTTTATTAAAAGTTTTCATTTAAATGTCCTGTTGTTGAAGCGAAACCTATTTGGCTGAAGTCCGAGTGTGAAAATCCTAATTTGCGTTGCATGTTTAAATCCAGTATTCTTACTGCTCATAAGATTACCCAACAAATTTCATGATTGTTTTCTAAATTTTCAAATTTCCATATTGTTTGCTTTTAATTGTATATCTAGTATATATGTATAGTATGTATGTATCTAGTATATATGTTTGTCTAATGCTTCGTTTCTGTATTTCTTAATTTTTCTTTTTGTGTGTTTGTGAGTATTATTTTAACCAAAGCTGTCGCCGACAGTATGTCTGCTGACGTAAGTCATTGTATCATTGTATCCTATCAGCATCCGGTATTACCAGGAAGTAGTGACGTCAATGGAATAAAGATTAATATGCATTCCAAATCGAAAAAGAAAGAAAAGAAAAGTGAAAAGTGGAAGTATTCGAACTATGATGTCAAAAATGAACTTCGTTAGAACTATGACGTCTCTGTAAACAAATTGCTTGATTATGTTTTCTTTTGATTCAGGAGAAAATGTTTTATATTTGTTTTTTGTACTGTAATTTGTTTCCCTATTATTACAAAAAAATTGTAAAACAAATTTCCTTTTGCCAATAAATGTTGAGTGTGGGGCCTCCCAATGGGACCGGTTAGTAGCTCTTTGTCCCCTGGGTGAGCTCAATCATCTTTGGGCATTCTGTCAATAGCCCTAGTGTTGTTTCTAGTGCGACGTTAATTCAATCAAACCAAACCCTCCCCATATCATAAAATAACCTTTATGCATTTGGCGATCGAAACTAAATTTATAGCTCTTACCTCAAATCATGATACTGATGTTTGAAATCATCCAGATAGTATTATCCTTCAGAAAAATATTTGATTAATATATTTGATGAGTGACAAAACATTTGTTCAGTTTATGCTAATCCTCCCCTCCCTCCCGATGTGCTGATTGAATAATTTCAATATTATGTGCAAGAATTAGTGATTGAAGAATATCTTGACGTAAGAATTAAATATTAAATTTGGATAAGAAGCAGTAAACGTCCAGAAACCAATTTAACTATTTTTTCGCCTACTCAATATGAATGAACATAGCAACTGATATCTACAAAATTTGCCATAAGAACCTCACCACCAAATATAAAAAATGCAAAAATTAGTGACAGTCGGGGCGTATGCTGCACCAGCTACTTAAATATATCAAACAGTAAACAGTGACTTTATTAGTTTCTTTTAATATCTTAGGAATTGAAATATTTTAGGAATTTCCATTGATATTCAGACGATTTAGTTTCATGTGCTGTTCCTAAGAACTTTATATACATCATAGTTTTATTTTTCCATAATAAAAATTAACAGTATTAGGAAGAATGGTAACTTAAGAGTGTTTTTACAATAACGTTTCGACTTGCGAGGTGTATTCTAAAAATATCCGACCATGATTTTTCTTGCGTAAGCAAATGAGGCTGAGAGAAGTTTATCTTGAGCATGTGTAAAGGCAATTCTAGAGAACTTGTTGGAATTTTTATCCTGTGGAAGCTTTCAGAATCGTCATAAGACCACCAGTAAAGTAGGAAGAGTAAGTAAGCGCAGTCGGATTTTTATTTTCTGAAAAATAACAAACACACGAATAATAATACCGTATTAAATTTTATTTGAATCTTGTCGATCATTTCCACTTGAAAATCACCTTTCATGAAAAGTTTAATGTTGTAGCGTTGTTCAAGTTTTTTTTTATCACTTTATCAACTCAGAAAACCGAAGGCGTTTACTTACACTTCCTACTTCATCGGTGGTTTGTAGGCGACTATAACACAAAATGACATGGAAAATTCACGCATACGTGTACTTCTCGGATTCTCCAACATCTTTGTGAAGCAAAGAGTTCTTTGCCATATACTCTGAAACGTCTTTTTCACATCTAAATAGGATAAAAAAGTCAATTTTTTTACGTGCACATAATTTTTAAACATTAAATTAGATTTCTTCTACACTTTAGGTAATACAAATTTTTATCTCTTTTACGGAGCATCGTTGACACGTAATATGCACATATTAAGTCTTGCAATTTTGTAACAAATCGCTTACTTAGTTTATCAATAAACCATAGTAGCCGAATTGAAGTAATAACTTAACTTGTGGTTTGTGTCTACTCAGTAAATATTTCAAAAAGATTTCTTTTATTGCTTCTTTGTGTAGTTTTTCAATATGTGTATTAACAAGTATCTGAATACAACATAGTAAATGTCAAATTCTTAAGAGTATGAGGTAGCCACTTTTTTTTTTTTTTTCTTCTTTTTTAATTTATTTGAAATATTTCTTATAAATTTGGCTTCCACTTTTTTTTATCAAGAAGAAAATATACCAATAATTTTTGCAATTGGCGTAAATTGATTTTTGCTGTCATTCATTTATTCTTTAATTACCCTTTACATTCCACCAAAAACTCCTTACACGATATAAGTTAGCTAAGGGCCCGACCATGTTGAATATTAAGGCTTTTCGTTCAAATATTTTTGTATAAAATGAATTAAAAAAAATTTCTTCTCGAAGCAAAGAAACCTAAAAAGGATAACGATATTAAAAGAATGCAAATATAAGAAAATCCACATTATTCATGTGTGTAAATAAAGAAATCAATTATTTAATACAAAGAATAATATTAATTAATAGTTCATTAATAGTTTAGTCAGAAACATTTTTCATGAATCCAAATGCTTTTATAAAATTATTCAAATAACTGACATAAACTTTATGTTCCCGAAAAAAAAAATGTAAAAAGGATCGGCCATAGAAAATCTTCACTACGGAGCACGCAACGATTTGACTCTCTTACAATACTTTATTATGTAGCAAAAGTTATTCTAAATTTTCCCTTCACTAACCTTGGGGACATTTCTAATCAAATTGTTTAAAAGAAAACCTCTCCTCAATAAAATGCAGTGTGATTCATGCAGAGTAGATTGAAGTTAAAATGTGTAATGAATAGATTTGATGAGATGCATATAAAAGCAACGAAGATTTGAACGTTTTGGTCAGAAGTCGTAGTTGGTGGACAATAGAGATTATTGTATATCAAGTGAACATTCTTATGTATATATTTTTACACGAATCCTCAACCTTTGTTCTATTCCTTATTCGAGCTCACGGGAGCTGATAAAAGTGAATTTAGATTATTATTTCAAACTATATTTTAGACTTAGAGAAAGAATTCTGCTTGCATCTTTGAACAGTCATAACTTGAAGAATATTAATAAAATGAATTTTAGTTGACTGCGAAATTCTAGATTATCAACATGAACTGTATAACAACTGATGAAGTAAGCGAAAGAGAGGTTTCACAATTATGTGAAAAGAAGTTTCCTTAATATATAAGAGAAAAATTGGTGTAACGCCTCAGTCGATTATAAGGTTCTGAGCCATCGAAACATAAGGAGGAAACAGTCAAAAAATATTCAATCAAGAAAATCTTTACAGTATATTTATAGATATATAAGAATTCTTAATTAAACTTTATTAAAAATGTGGAGAGGTTACTAGCAAGCGTCCTAAATGAGGATTATAACTGAAATTTTTACTTATCTCAATAACGACAAAACTGGATCCGACTCGGGAATACACTTAGAAAATCATATTCACTTTCCCCTTCCATATCGTGTGCACAAAGTTTTCTCTTCTTCTTTCTAACGTTTTCAAGCTAATGCCCCTCTATAGTCTCTCTATCGCATTCATTCAATCCCCCTGCCTAATACATTTAACCTATCTATCTGATGATTTCAAATTCAATATACTCATGCTCATTTATACAAGCCACGATTCTTTCACAGGGAGAAATTCTCACATCAAATAACGTCATAAAATGACCCAATAGGTTAGTTAAAGGGGTAAATGAATGAGAACCCACCACAGTTTAAATGAATGGAGAGAAATATCAATTTTAATCTAACCAGTCTCAATACTGGCAGAGCCACTGTAATCGAGAGGTCATGATCGCGAACTCGTTGCGTTATTTAGAGAGGGAGAAGGCAGTTCATGTGTCGTCCTCTTCACTTGATCGAAATTCAAAATTACGAGGTCCATCTCCATTAGCACTTATGTTTTTTTAATAGGTGATATCTATAAACAATCAACTAAACCAAAATTCTGGTGGCCGTAACTATATGACAAACTTTGAACAGTGGGATATATGTTGAGGTGTTTTTCTTTGCCATGTGGCTGTTGTTTAAAATGAAGTTGCAAACAAAATGCGCCGCTAAAAGACGAAATAGTCAAATCAAATTACTTTTAAACATTATATATTTCTTGAGTTTCTCGCCTACCAGCCTTTTTGGTTACGTAAACGTAATCTATTCTTAGGGAATTTCGATTTTCCTTCTCAAATCTAAACTTTTTTTTTTTATCTATTTGAATACAATATTCAACCCAAAGAGCGAAAAATAAAGAAGACTTCTGATGAATTACATTTTTCAGTAGTTTTTTTTTTAAATATTTCAAAATAGTTTTAATGACCGGTAAAACCCCAAAATGAATCATCTAAATAAAGATAATTTTTTTTATTCAGAAAAAAAATTGTATTTCCGCAGAAATCTTCATTATTTTTTTACTCTTTTGAATACGCTTTATTGTATTGAATTGGATAAAATAGTACAGATTTTAGGAGCTAATTATAAATTCCATAGGATTAACGTTACATTCACGAAATCAAATTGGCTGGTAGACGGTGCCTTATCTCTGTCAACTCATATATTTTAGAACAATTCAAAAACGAAATGAAATAAGAAAATAACGAAAACGGAAAGATAGGTTCAAAAAATGATTTCTTTCAGGAACTAGAAGCTGTACTTGGAGTAAAAAGGCTTTAATTACAGTCTGGAGGAGGAAAGAAACTCTCTTCTTACTCATTAATTGCAATAGAAAAAAAAATACGCTCAAGTTGTGAAGAAAAAAAACCGAATTCCGTAAAGAAATTGTTGGTTTAATTCGAGAGCAATTCATCCAACATGTATTCTGAGCTTATGGAAGAATTTAGAAAGGGGAAAAAAAAAGATTTTTTTTTATCTACATTTTTTGCATTTTTTTTTTTCCTTTTTACATTCTTCCAGCAACGATCAGCAGTAACTAAACGTTTCTTTAGAATAATGTCATTCTATTTTAGTTATTATATTTTTTACTTTTACATTGACTATTTGATAGTTATTAAATAAACACTTTTCGATGCATAAAAATTAGAATAACTCCTCATGTTAAACTTTTCTAATGTTAATTTTAGGATACAATTTTCACAATATATACGTTGTTTAAAAATACACCACTTGCTAAAACATGAACAAAGAATCTGCTTGAATTGAAATGAAACCAAACGATAGAATGTAAACAACTACAACTTCGAATAATATAAATTCCATTGAGAATATGATAATGAGGAAAATAACGAATCTGAATCTCAATCGAAACGAAATATTCGACAAAGAAATGCTGTCATTGCGATAGAAAGATTTTAGATTTAAAATATTCGATTTCGAGAAATGAATGCGCAGAATAAATGCATATTTCTGTTTGAGTAACCGGTGTTGAATGAATGTAACAACGGACATTCATAAATTCAATTAAATCTCGTTCGAATGTTTGATTACTACGTGTTTATTTGAATTCTCAGTGCCCCTTTGAAAGGAAACCTTATTGTAAATTCAGATTTGAATTTGAAACACAATACTGCAAAAGAATAATTAATTAACAGTGTTCGCTTAAATCTCTGTTTTGTTACATGTCATAATTACATTAAAAATTCCATTTTATAGACAGTTGTTTAAATGTAAATGATTTGAGATCATACAATCTTTGTCAAATAAAAAAGATTGACTGATATAACGCGAATTTCGGTAAAAGAATCTTTCAAGAAAAATAATGTTCAGTGCGCATAAAATTCTTTTCATAATACCCTTGGAAAAGTACAATATATAATTTAATTCAAAATAAAAATAAGAAATGAAATTATAATATAATCTTATCTTAGCTGGTATTTCAAACATATAGCGGTGTAAAATGTATACATACAGTAATTTTAAGAATGAATTATTTAAAGGTAAGATGATTTATAAATCGTTCGAAATAAATTGATGTTAAAACTATAAACCAAAATGTTATACAAATATTTTTAAACTAGGAGATGCTGTTTTGACAAGATTTTTATGATAGTAAAGAAATATCTTTGTCTCACTTCTTTCAATTTCTGTGTAAGCATAAATTTTTTTGTAAATGTGAATAATCTATGTAAGTATTTGTCTTTAGATCTTATAGCATTTTATTTTTCCACGAATACACTATTTCTACAAAATTTACTCTATTACTGAATAAGAAGTCTCATGTCTTAATATTTTAAAAAGAAAAAAGGGGAAAGTGAAGTATTGGGTGCTGTTCGGAAGATTTGGCAATCACAGGGCAAGTTAGGAAATAAGACGATAGTGATATGTAATAAATGAAGTAAAAAATGAACAGTAAACCGAAATCAAACTGATTCTGATGAAGAAAATGATAAATTAAAAAATAATTTTGTGAAAACAATAACAATATTTCATCATAAATAATTATCATTAATTATAATTTACTAATAGTAATAAATATTATTGTTCATAATTTTCAATTTATTTAGAATTGCAATTATTTATAATTTTATATTAGAATTATGTATAATTTTACAAAAATTAAAATACTTAACTTTAAATTATTATAATTATAAGTAATTATACTATTTGTAATTATAGAAAAATAATTTTGTTGATAATAACTATTTATAAATATTAATTATAATTATAAATTATTATAATTGTAATTTATAATCATTTTAATTTATATATAGTATTAGAATATAAAAAACAAATAATTAAAATTTGCAATAAAACATAAGTTAAGGAAATTTGCATAACAAACATTATTTTATAAGATTTATCAGAAAAAAGACTAGCATAATCTTACGAATATGGATAAATTCATTGAATTCAGCCTTTTTTAAAATTAAATATTTATACATGCGCCACCGTAAAACATGTCATCATAAAGGAAACGTAAGCCATTCTAGTATTTTTAGACAAAATAATTGCAGGAACCATCCAATTCATTCAGCTATCACAAAGATCAATAAAATATATATTTGTTTGATTGATTTCCAGGACCACATAAGTTTTTTAGTTTTTAATCTCCGAATCTGTTAGATTTTTGAACATTGCTTAGACGTAAACTTGCTCAGAACTGCATATTTTATGATATAATAACAGGGAAATTTATGTTACAATTTGAAAGACAAAAAAATAATTGGGAAAAAAACTATTTAGCTTAAGAAGTTTAATCAGAGAAAATTAAGAGTAATAGCACGCCATTGATGGCTAAGCAGGAGTGGGTGTGTTCTAACTTATGATTACAGCCAATGAGGTAGCAGAGTATCATGTCAGTGGTTCGGAGGAAGAACTACAATTAGATATTAGGAAGTCTTGGTCTTAATATTGGGATCAGGATTATAATTTGGAACATCTTGTAATGATCTATTGCTGATATTGGAGATGTTCTGAAAGAATTAAAATGAAATTTTTTGCATGGGGGTTCTAATAGAAGGGAAATTAATTGCATTACACAGATCAGAATTTTTCTCATGTACCAATCAACATTAAATATTTGTATAATGACGTGGTTTGGGTATCTTTCTAGTTTATTAAATAAATAATATGAACAAAAAATGTTAAGAAGCCAGAAAAATTTTATAATGCAATTTTAAAATAACGTTTGCAGTTTTTCAGAAATTATCTGTTTTTAACGAATTGCTATCAAGAAAGAAAACACATGACCTATGTAGAAGTTTTCAGAAAGAAAATCTGTCAGGGTTGTAGAAACTAGTTAGCCAGATTGAAATTGTTATCGCATCCGAAAATCGCCATGAAAGCTATACGGCAGTTGTAAAGAAGCGGACCAGCCAAATTTGAACGAAGAGCTTTAAAGAAGTGAATTCAGGTCTTCACTTAACCAAAAAATGTTATAAAATAATATTTTACATAAATTTTGGGGATTGTGGTATTCTGAGTTTTTTTCATGGTTTCATAATAGATGGATTATTAGTTTATATCACGCAACCACGCAACTTCAAACAGGCATCATATAAAAGGAGCGGATGAAAATTAAATATGTGGCAGGCTCAAAGTCCTGACGTTTGTCATGGAGATGTGAATATTAGCTCAGAGTCAGTTTCGATCTAATTATTTGATGTGTTAAATCACTTGGAATTTTTTGCGTGAATCTTCATAAATTTATGATGCCATTTCTTTTCTCTCAAAAGCATACAAAAATTTTCCGATTAAATTTCAGATGTAACTGAAGTCATACCAAATTCGAAAGTATAATTGTACTTGGTGATCGATATATTTGATGGGGAAAAATGCATAATTTTTAATGCGCAAAATCAAGTATTTTTATATTAAATTTCTTTTTATAAAATGTTAAAGTAATTTTCAATTTATTTTAATTTATTTTGTTATGTTTAATATACGCAAAATGAAAGTATTAGGCAACTTTGCCAATTTCAGCAGGAAATTTGGAGAATTAGGTAATCTAAATCGTCTTCAAAATCATTCTAATTATATCTCAACAGACATTGAAAAGTTTCCGAAATTCATCTCGATAATTCAATGTCGACTCAAAAGTTCGGCAGTACAATTTGTTGAATGTCGGCCCTCATCCGAGAGCTACAGCCCGTATATTAAATGTGATTTTAATTTTATGACACAGCTGGCGAAAGCGTTCGACTTCCCCGAAGTTTGTTAGTGATTTGAATCGGATTACTTATGGCATTTGGATTGTCCACCAGGCCCTCTCAACAAATAACAACAGATTTTTTCATTCGATTAATCTTTACTTTTTTCAGTATAGAGTGCTAATCGCAAATTCGCTTTAGACCAATTTTAACTGCTGTATTTACTAACAACTTTTTAAATTTTCATTATACTGATATGAACTGTTATTTGAAACAGAAAAGTTTAAATAAAAACGTTTGAGTCGGACTTAAATTTGACAATTGGATTCCAAAATACAAAGGGACAAAGTTTATCATTTCCTCTTTTAGAAACAATCCTTTGGAAGCTATTTGAACTTGAAGCTAAAGGTACATACCAGTGTTTGTAATGTGGATGCATTAACGGTCTGCAATCTAGGTTTGACGAATTTTTGAAGTCGCGCCAAAACGCCATTTCTAATATCTGAATCCCGACAATCTGAAACTCTGGCGAAACCGTTTCCAAAAATGGCAGACTCATTGAAAACTTAAAACAGTCAACAATTTTTAAAAGCTTAAGATAGATTCAAAATATAGTTTAAATAATTGCGTGTTTTTAAAGATATTGATTTCTTGGAAATTTCAATGAATCCTTCATTGTGAAAACAAGGTTTCGTCCAATTTCTGGAATAACTGTCACTTTCAGAAACGGCGATTTTTTCCTCTTAAATTCATATTCTTTCTTCTCTTAAAAACTCGTGGCCCCGGGAGCCTAGTGGTCAAGGTTCCAAAATCGCGACCCCTGTTGTTATCGTTGATTTGTGATGTCGATCTATGATGTCATTAAGGACCCGCTGTGTCAGGCTGATGAACGTTGAAGTTCCAAGTCATCCCATTGGCGTGGTGTGGAAGTTTGCAGAGGGAGATACCAGCTCAGGAGTCATCCTCACCACTTGAACGCTCTTCAAAATCAATGGTCCGTCGCCAAAATTCCTCGTGTTTCTCCTCAGTGCACAGTTAATAAAACAATCATAATCTCTCAAGAACTCGCACTTCAAATTAAGTTAGCTTCATGCACGCAATTCTTTATTGTTTAAATCTATCATTTCTAAACATAAATCCCCTCTCGAATTCCCACGGATTTCAAGTCGCAAAGTAAAGGCTTGCTTTTGCGCTGTGTTCTTAAAATCTCGCCCTTAGCTATTTCCATCTCCTTTCACTGGCCGAAGAAAACTCTGCACTTCGTCTGGAGCATCCAATTTTAATTTGGGGTGTCGAAGCACTGGGAAAATTCTTAATTTTATATCGATGATCCCTCACTCACGATTCCCAGACGTTTGCATCCAGATCATTTCAATTTTGTTTTCAAATTAATTTAATTCTGGAATATCCTCAAATTACTGATTTAATTTCACAAATTATGGCAAGAGGGTTAAATTTTAAACGATTAAACCTCGTAATTTTAAGTTGTTGCCCAAGAGAAAAATCTGGTCAAAGTGTGTGTATGAGAGCTCGTTTTTATATTGGTGAAATGATCTTCCCATATTTTGTTCAAAAATATTATGCTTAGTTAACATTTTTACTTGAATTCAAAAGTTTCTGTCTGTTAAATTCAGTCACGAGTTCAATTACCGATTTCTCCGAGCTACGTGTGGAATATGGATAATCTTGGATTCGGCAAAAGAAGTTAGAAGAGTGAGGTTCCAGTTGTTGTGTCGTCCTCATCATACGATTTTATTCAAATTGAGCAGAAAATCGTCATCAATAGTTCACTTGTATAAACAACATAACTAAAGACGATTCGAATTAAATATGGACCGCAATTTGGAAATTTTGCCAATTTTAATGTTTTCTTAAAATAGGTTGCCTAGCTTTCTTAAGGATTGAAAAAAGAAAAACTAACATTGTAAGGATTAGCAAAAGAGAAAGTTTACCAAAACAAAATCATTATCAAAAAAATTCTGCCAAATTTGGGGTTTATTCTATATTTTATTTCAACTATTCTAGGCAATCTGTAAGGTTCAGAACGAAATTGTCGAGCGTATGTCTAACAATTAGAATTGTAAAATGACTTGAATGGAAATAATTTTTTTTATACTCTGAATAAATCTACTAAAAACATCTTCAGTGCTAAAACTAACGATTTTTTCTCAATGGCCTACAAAAATTCAGCAAATACATAGAATAAAGTATTTCTATTTTTCTTGCATACATAAATTTTATATAAAATATTTATAAATTTATACAAAATCTTATGTTTTTGCACACATAGTTTATAAAATTTATCATGACATAAATTTTAACTAAATTTTTTAGTATAGGAATTGTCATACTCACAGGAAAATAAAACCAAAGAGAATATGAATTACGTTAGTAATAAAACAGTTCTTGTGTAAACTGTAAAACATTTTCAATCTTATAGGTTTTTCGGGCGAAAATAACCCCACAAAATTTATACTCCAGCTACAAAAGCACCACGTCCAAAAAGGTAACGAAACAAAATATATAGCAGCAGTTCACTACATGTACTGAAGTTTCAAGACCCGAGGGTAAAAAAAAAGCCACCTTTCGTAAATCGCTCTATCGCGGCAGGACATTGTATTCGATAAAAGCCATGATATTTTCTGTTCGAATTTTTCTTGGCTTATGCTCTAGAACTTGAATATGAAATGTTTCTCGGGACTTTGTGCGTAACGTTTAGTTTCTCATACTGAATAATAAAGAATGACTTTTGAATTCCTGAGTTTTTCTTTTCAAAGAATTTGCTTTACAACTGAATTTTTTTAAAAAATTTAAGCAACAGAATTTTCAGACATGTTGTAAACAGTAAATTTTCAAAAATCCTTAAAGCAAACAAAGGAATTGGAATAACTTGTTAAGGAAATGTAAACGAATGAACTCGTATTTTTCAAGGGAAAACATGGTAATCATTAGAAACTGATGTTGGATCATCGAGCTTACATATATCGAAAGTATGAGACATATTTTGACGCACCATGACGAGATGTAAATTCTACGCAATAGATTATCTTTATGTTAACTAGCTAGTGATCTAGAACAAACGTACAAGTTATTCGTCATAGGAACAAAGTCCGTTAAAAAAAAAAGTTTAAACTCATCAATTGTTAGAATTTTGTAAGAGTCTTCCATTCACACAGCTTGATCAATTGCTTAAATTTGCTCGTGACTTTTATTTCCGCTTTCAGAACTACTTACATATATGAAAAAGCATTTTCCAGTACGAAATATGCAAAAAATATTTTTTTATATCCAAGTTAACTTATGAGCATTTCAAATCGCTGATGATTTCCACTACTAAACTTGATACACAACTGGAAACAATTGTCAATAATAAATCTCACTTCTCATAACTATAATGTTTAATTTAATTGAGTGAATTACCAATGTATGTCTCTTATATAGTAATTTTTGAGGATAAACCGCATATTAATAATATACCACTTAAAAAGTTCAAATTCATTCTGCGTTTCTTATTTGATTTGTATGATTTATTTACATTGTAAGTTTTGCAGTGCAATCAAAATAAAATGTCGGGCCAGATTGGTGGTGTTCGCGGGCCGTAGATTGGAGACCCTCTTATCCACTCATTGTATTAGAATAGAGCGATATCTCAATGATCGAACGACTACGAATATTATGCTTCACAACAAAACAATTTAGTCATTTTTGAGAATTTGGAATACCATGTGTTTCCGAATATAAGCCGAAAGTGTGTTTCTTTTTTCATAAATCTCTATCTCCTTTCATATTTAAAATCCCGCTTATAAGCCGAATGGTAGCTCGAACTTTTCAGAAAAAAATGCTGCATCAATAACTATACAGATGCCTACGAGGAGGATTTTACGGATGAAGAAGACATCAATTATAGCTAGGAAAGCATTGAAAGCGGTGGTGATAATGATATGCATCTAGACATTGCATTGAGTGGAAATGAATTTAATGAATGGTTCGAATCTTAGGATTATGATAAGTAAAGTTATTTATATGACTTTAATGTATAAAGGGTGCATTCAAAACACAGCCTAAGTGAAAGTTAAAATATTAAAGTAATATTCTTATTCCACTGTTATTTTTATGTATGCATTATCTACGGTATTCTAGTGTACGTTTTGGAAATTTACCGTGCACATTTCATCAACATCAGATTTTTCGATTGAGCGACGACTCGACAGACTACTAATAGAAACACTTTCGAAAATAAAGCATCTCATAATCATAAAAAGAAAGATTATTTCATTTAGATTTATTTTCCTCATAAACTTTAGATGCATTATCTGAAGAGATTAAAACGTAATATATTTGGTAATTTATCTCTAGCTCATTGCTAACGGGAAAGTACCTACATGATTTTCGTACTAGGATTCGTAAGTAAGCCTACCTTCGTAATTTAGCTATGAAAATTACGAATAAGCCGAAATCTTTCGGCTTATTCATGGAAATATACAGTAATCAAAAAATAGTATAAACTACTAAGTGCACAATATTTTTTAAATTAATATATTTATTATTTCCACATAATGTAAGGAAATTTTTTGTATAAGGGAAGAAAATAATAATTACCTGTGTTATTTATTACAACGGTAATTGGGAAAAACCACAACCATGATTTTGATGAGTTTGGCATATCTAAAGCAGCACTCGGATTTTTCGAAGCATTAATGGTTTTTCCCAATTCACCGCATACCTAGTAAAAACTGAATATTGATCTCATTCGCCTTGTTTCCTTTTTTAATTGAATAAAAAACCACGAACAAAACTACAACTTGAACATTTCAACAACATATTGGAAGAAAAACCAAAACTGGACTCTACCTCGACTTTTCCGGCTTTCACGGGTTACGATGTTCTCAACCCCGTGGAGGGGAGGGGAGTTGACCTTGGTTACCAGCGGCTACATCGGAACCTACACCATTGGGTTCGATGAAAAATTAGCCAGTCGCATTTTGTTGAGCCTTCATCAAACAAAAGAGACATTTCCTTCGGGTTAGTTATTAAGGCGCTCAACTTCTGGCGTTGTTGTTGAAGAGAATCGCAGCATAACCTTCCCCTTCAATGTCATCAAGATGATTACAAAGAGAAAGATTCTAAATGATATTTGAAGTGAAGTTCGTTTTTCCAGCCATTACTGCTATTGATATACATTTTCTCCTTGTTGTATTGAGTTTTGCTTTGAACAGTTTCCATTTGGCATTATCGACTGTCTCTAGTTGAGTCTGACTGGAACATGCATCATAGTCGAAATATCACGTTAAGTCTGATTACAGCCAGGATTTTATTTGTGGTTGTCTCAGTTAGAAACTCAGAGGCTAGAGTTTTGCATCGGAATTGCAACCAGTATTTCTAGGCTATGCTACCATCTAGTGTTCAAGTCCTGGCTCACCACTTTGGCATTATTATGGTTTTGACTCTACGGAGGGGGAGGAGAGTTGATTGCCTTGGAGTGCAGATGGTGTTTCAACCCTTGAACATTAGGTCCAAAGAAAAGTTGACTGGGTCGTATTTTACTGCACCTTTATCAAACATGCATAAGCCTTTTGAATGATTGAGCAACATTTTTTAAGTCCAAGACTTTTAAATATGGAAATTCAAAAAAGCTAAATGGAGTAATTATCGCAATTTTCATTACATAATTTTCATGAATTGGGATATGATATATGCACGAGCAGAACCTAATTTTGAAAAAAAAAAAAGTTGCTTTCCTATGGAACAATTGTTTAAAATCTTGGATATAAGGAATAGAATATGAATCAAAAATCGCGGGTGCGTTTACTACTCTACTCGTATAATCCCCATTTGGTCGTATGCCGGTAGCTTTATTGTTAACAACATGTAAAGGGGTTGACAGTTGCTTTTAAAAGGCCGACAAATTCCTTGTACAAACTTTTTTCTATCATATATTTGAATTCTTTCTTTGTTTCTATAAGTACTTCAGATCGAAATCTTCTCGCTTTTGCGTGGACTGGTTGTCATTTAGTTTCAATGAAATGAACGGTGTCATGTTTAATTGCTTGACTTTGAATAGAAGGATTTGCCAGTTCTGGAAATTGCTTAAGAATATTATGGTAAATAGAAAGTTCAGAAACAAATAATAAATAGAAAGTTAATTGACATTTGATTAGTTTGTTCCCAACTGGTTGAACCGCTAAGATTTGTTAGCATATCTATAAGTTAACGTTTTTAAGATCAACTTGTGACGTTGGGCTGTTCGCGATTTTCTCTTCACTAACCTTAGGGGACTTTTTAATTGAGACTGATTAAATGAAATAACAATTTCTTCCCAACCAAAATGAAACGTGATTATGTTAATTAGATGCAAGAGGCAGTAAAGTAAAGTAATTCAGATATGGGGATGTATAAGTAAAGTGAAATTTAGAAGAGAGAGATCTAGGATAATGAGTATAGTTCTGACAAGTGCCCGATATTATCAAGAGTAGTTACTGGCTACAGCTGTCACAAAGGATTTGACGGAGAAAAGCAACCCCAACTGGAAGGGTTTGGTAAGATCGTATTATTTCAGCGATATTTAAATTGGGGGCTAATCTTAGAGTCCAAGGAGAGCTATAACCCGTAATTATTATATTATAGTAATTGATAAATAAATAGTTGAGTTGGAGTAGACTTACGTGTCTTTGGATCAGTTATTGACTTTTAGAGTTAGTTATATTAATTATGCTATGGCGCAAGAGTCGGATAGAAATAATCGTTACAAACTAACAATCCAAAGTTTACTAAAAAAATCTGCACTTATTATTTGGGTCAAATGAATTGGTCACACCTCATTCCAAACCACGGGGCATAATCCTTTATTTTGGTTGGATAGCTGAATGTATTAAACTTAGTATTGGTCTCTAAGCACTCAAACAACAGAAAATAAAACCTGCAACACTGGTAATCTGATGCGGGGGTGCTCTTGGTACCCAGGAGAAACGAGCTAATAAAGATCAAAGTTCTTGAAAACAGAAATGTTGCTTACCTTTTCTCAAGAGTCCAGATGTTTTCAATGAGGACTTTATTCTGATGTAAGGGGGTAACTAACGACCTTGTTAAGTGTAGTTTATCTAAGCATTGTGATAAACACAATGAGCAGCTGAGGATTTCATTGATACTTGAAATTATTTCTATTCTGTAAATTCTATTACCAAGTGTATTTGTTTCTTTGTTGAAGGTGCCTTTCATTATTTTTTCCTTCGTTGCAATTTTACATTAACTATTCATGCTGACTGTTTCAGTTGTCTTGCAAGCAGAATGACGGTTTCCGTTGACATTTTTTTCTCACATTGACTTTTATTTTTCAATTTACTCATGGTTTAAATAAAAAATATATTTATCTAAAGAGCTATTATACACTTTAAAAAGTTATTTCAAATAGAAATAAAATGGCAATTAAAAGCAAAAATTGAACGTAATTAATATGATGTACCTCAGAAAAATTGTAAGCAATGTGTATATTGCCTCTGATATTTTGAAAATTTTACTACTATATATAATACCAGATTTCTCAAAAAATTAATTTTAAAATATTCCAAAGGTTATTTGCCCCTTCCCCCCTTCTTTTTAATATGAGCAGTAAATTTTCTTAAAAAGGAAGGGGAAAAAAGAACATTTATAAGAAAAAGTCTTCTCATAAATAGTGCCTCACTCTTCTCATAAGTAAAGGCTTTCTTCTTCTTTTTTTTGAAATCGTTTGATATTAACTCTTCCAGTGCTTTCTGTTAAATATGTGAATTAATTTTATAATAAAATTAATAATTTTAATAATATTCTTAATAAGTATAAAAAATAAATTTGTATTTAAAATATTACGATTAAAAAGCTTACAAATTTAATAAAAAAGTAGCCTTCATTTAAACTATAATAATATCAAAGACTTGTAAATAAATGAAATTTGTATCGGTAAAGATAATAATTAATTTATGAATAAAGAACTTGAGTATGTTATGATTGGTACTTTAAAAATATTGTTAATGATAAAGAAAAATTACGATAAATCGTGAATAAAAATACTAGATTTAAACTGACTATTTCTAAGAACAGCAACATAATATGAAACAGATTAATGAAAATCTAGATCGTTTTCTTAATAAATTTACTATTAAATACAGTTTTCCTATTTAACTTTTTAATGAATACAAAATAGTACTATTAAAGATAGTTAAGAAAATTATATATTATTAATAATGAAAGCACCTGTTACAAAGAGCTAAAATAATCCATTAAAAATTTCCACTATAATTTTGTTATAAGTTATGTTGATAAAGTCCCTAACAATTATGCTATAATGTATAATAAATTCTATATTAATAGGACTAATAAGCATTTTATTTAATAACAATTCTGTAACTGAAGTAAGTAATAATGATAGAGAAATTTCGAATTGAATTATTGCTATCAAAAAGGAAATTGGTTGAAAAAATATGATGAAATCTCCTCCTAATTTTTTAATATCTAAATTATGTAAGAATCCTATAAAATCTCTTACAATAAATAATGGTTCTAATACTTATATCATATTTTATTGCTGATAAAATTTACAAAATTTATTATAAATTACTATAGATTATTAAAAGAAGACAGCATTCTGAAAAATTATAAGAATATTGTTAATAATGTACAAACTAAAGAAACTTTCTCCATCAATAATTATGTTTTTTGAAGATCCATTTAATTCTATAGGTATTGAAAATCTCGTAAAAACTCTTACGGTTAGTCTGAAGAAATTTATTTTTAATCGATTTACTTCTTGTGAAAAATTTATATACTTAATTATAAGTAATTTCTAAAAATTATGTTATATTTAATAATAAAAAATGTGAACAAAGAGGGCTTACTACAAGGCGAACCTACTAGTAATTGTTGTGCAAATATTTATTTACACTTCTATGAATAAGATTATAAAGGTAATAATTTTACTTTGTTTAGATATATGTTGATAATCTTTTTTTATTTTCAAGATTATGCCTTAGAAAAAGACTATACTTATTTTTTATCCATTTTATTCCTAATTATTACAAATTGATAACAATATTCTTAAAACTGAGTACTTAGATTATTTAAAAAAAATTTGATAGTAAAATTTATTGTAATATTCATGCTAAGAGATAAAACTTTAATTTTCTTATATACAAGGTACCATTCTGAAGCAAACCCCTTACTGTATCAATTTTTAGAAGTATTATATGTAATTATATTTTGCTTAACAATATATTAGTTAATAATTCTTCTAATATTTACGAAAATTTAAATAAATTTCGCAGATTAATTACCTTGTTAATTTCCTTAAAAATAGTTTTAAATATAATAATTATAAAATAGAATAAAATATTTTATTGGTGATATAGGAAAATTAATTTTAATTACATAGATACATTATTATTCTTTTCTTTTTTAAAAAAAATAAACTTTGTAATTTAAACTCTAACTTTCAAATATATATTTAATAATTGTTAGTAAATTTAATAAACAGTTTTTAATCTCATTTCCTTTAAGCAAGAATACTGCTACTTAGAAGACATTATTAATTCTTATCGTTATGCACATACTACAACTTTTTCTTATGACTAAAATTTTGTTTTAATTTTTCTATCTTTTTATATAGTCTTTTAATACTTTTTAAAAGAAAGCTTCATATTAATCTTTATTTTCTTATGCTTCTATAATTATTATTATATATTTAAGTAATAAATTTTTATTTTAATTATTTTTTCTCTTGATCTTTTGAATTTTGGTTCTTACCAAATTTTTTTAAGTAAATGCTTAATGAGAAAACCTGGGCTTTAATTTTGGAATAACCACGAACCACCTGTGAAAATATTAATTTACTTTATATTCCTTGTTTTCCATTTCTTCAATTTTATTTTTCTATCGGTCAACTTTGTATTATTTTAATTAATTATACTTTTAGTGTCCATTTATGTATGGATTTATTAATGTATGTAGATTAATAAAAAATTATTTCTAACGTATACTTTTTTCTTTAATATTTAATGTTTTCTTTTTTATATTTTTAAGGCATATCTTTAATTTGTATTTTTTTCACACTGATAATACTAATAGCTTATTATTCATGATATATGTTTACTTACTTAATAGTTCAGTAAAGATTTTTTATTTCTTTTTTTGTTTTATTGTATATATATATATATATATATGTATGTGTGTGTGTGCGTGTGTGTGTGCGTGTGTGTGTGTGTGTAATTTAAAATTTATATTAAATTTATCAACACATTTTTTTTTAAATTCAGAAATAAACAAAGAATTTAATTCAAATGGTAATATTATACAAAAATGTAAAATAACTGAACTCTTAGGGAAAAAAAATATAAACAAAACCAAAAATGGAGATATAAAAATGATAAGCTGAAAAGTGAATTATAATAAAAAAATAAATTTAACCAAAAAAAATTATAAATTCAAAAGGAAGTATATTGAAATAAATAGATAAAAGCCATAAATATCAACAAAAAATGCACAAATATAAACACTTAAAATACTTAAAAGTTTTTGAAGATAAAAACAAGAAAATGAAAAATAATATATTTAAAGTTATAGTAGGTCTTAGACAGAAAAGTTGAGTTATTCTAGAATTATGTGACAAACTATCCCCGTAAAAAAGTATATTATTAAGAAAATAGTTGAAAAACCAAGAATACAATTTAAACGAATCTAAAAGCTAACCCAAAAATATAAAAAATAAATTAAATAAAAAAAACACAATGCATGCCCAAATAAATTTTTAAAATTAAAGCTAAAATAGTTAAAACAAAAGTGGTATTAAAAATACAAAAAAAGCAAATATAACAAAATATTTTGCTTGAACAACTCACCACTTGCAACATGTAGTATAAAACACTACAAACATGTAGTATAAAACATTCACAAAAATGAATTTAATTTCAAAAGTAATTTAAATTTAGAAGAAATATTCAGTTATATTTTGAGTATCAGTGAATGCTAAATTTCAAATCATATAAAACATAAGTTATGAGTTAAAAAACAATGAAACTTACACTAAATATTCTTTTCAGTGAAGAATAACAATTTCTAGCTCTTGCTAAAATGCTGTCACTGAGTTCTAGGATTAACCAGCTAACAGTCCAAATAAACATTAGAAAACATTGGAATATAAACATTATAGTTAGCGAACATAAATTTGATACAAAAAAAAAAAACAATTTTAGAAATAGCCGAAAATGGAGATAAGTATTTCCTATTTGCATAAATCTGAAAATGTTGAAATCTCAATTATAAAAGTTTTATATGTTTTTACAATACAATTTATCCTTATTATATGCATTATACATTAGTAGAAATATTTTACATCTTTTAAAATAGAAAGTTAATAAAGCATTTTTTCAGAAAAATTATAAGGATAGTAAAAAAAAAAATTTAAAAATAAATATAAATGTAAAAATGTAAGAGATATAGTCTAAATAAAGTGAAAAGTACATGAAAGGTTTGTTCATTTAATAATAATTCTGAAGATAAGTATAACATTAAAAGTATTAAATACTTTATTTTTAGTTGAAAGAAAAAATAAATAAGCACATTCTCTCTAAAAGATATCATATCTAATGATGTTAAAATAGTTTGCCAATGTTTATATTTTATTAAAAGTATTACTAACTACCTTATATAAAAATATTATATCAAAGATAGAAATAAAAAAAAGTAATATTTTTGAATTTTGTACTTCAAATTTTATGGATGATTATTTTAATGGGATTAATTTTAATGATATATCTAATAAAGATAAGAATGTCTACCGATTAAAATATTACAAATAAATAAAGTATTTACTTATAAATAAAACAAAAATTAGGCAGATTTATTTTTAATTTTAATAATATTAAAGGTACGAAAAAGGAACTAAAATATAATTGAACATATTATGAGTTTTTTTTTTTTAAAAACAAAGGCACCAACATGTTATTACTGGAGATTTGGTCATACTAAAGGATAAAATCTTGAAGGGAAGAAAAGGAATATTGTTACAGGTTTCAGGATAATGAAATTAACCATTAGCATCCATTTGATTAAGGAAAGGATTTTAATCAAGATAATAATTGTATTAATCATTTACTTATTAAGTATAGTTTGTATAGATATAGAGAATTCAATGTGAGCATAATTACTACATTTAAAAAGATATATTTAGGATTTAAATTCTAAAATTATGTAAAGATGGAATTGATATACATAATGTTACAAAAACAAATTACAGATTTACAAAAATACCTTATTGTTTGTAATGTAGACAAAATTCCGTGTAATTCTGCACATTTTTTTGGTTTACCTTTGTACATATTTTCTGGTTTTCATTCAATTATTTTCTTACTCTTACGAATTTGATGAAGAAAAATTTTGTTTTTAAATTTTTCTAATAAGAAATATATGTTCTTTTTCTTCTATAATCTAAAATAAATGTATGTAGGGAGTCTTTGTAGTTTTGAAGAATTCTATTTAGTTCATCTAGTTAAATAAATTTGTATTGTTAGCCGTTATTTTTTAATTAACCATGATGTTTATTAAATGATGTTTAAGCAATATTAATTTATGATTATTGTCCATACCATGATGAATCAACATGCCAATTAGCATACCTTACGAAGCAAGTTTCATTTGAGAAAAGAGGATCGTTAGTCGGAACCGACACTTTTTATATTCTCGGTAAAATGAAACTTTTTCGTAGTTTAATTCATCAGTTCATGGGGTTTGTAAAGCTAATATATAAATAAGATACACGTAACTCAAAAGTAGAAGTTAAAGCAGTTTAAATTTAGGAAGATTGATATTAAGAACAATTAATTTTAAGAAGGAGAAATGAACTTGATTGCATTTTAGGTAAACACGATATTTTTAAATCCATAATTTTTGAAATTTAAAAATTCATCGTACTATTCCATTTTAATTTCTTAAAAAATATCATTTCATAATGATTACATGTTTGGCATCATAAATTGAAATAGTCCGAAGTATATTGTGCTTAAAAAATACGTTTGACTGTTCTTTTGCATTGAATTCATTTTTAAAATTTGTTAATGCTCTCTTTGCAATGTTCTGACCCAAAGTGTTCCATATTTCCCATTTAATGAAACATTTTAGAATTCTTATCCGGCAAGTACCTGAATGGATGAGTTCTACATGTTCGCAGACATGTTCGATTCGAAATTTCCATTTGTTAAATCTGACTTCTCTCCTCCAATAAAGCATTTCTCTGACTACAATACTCTTCGCCAAATGCTCTGGTTTAATTTCCGCTGCTCTTCGAAATAGACTTTCTAGAGATTTCTAAGGGTATTCATTGTAAAGTGGAAGATGTGCATAAGAAACAATTTTTCTTTTAAAAAAAAATAGAACGAAACAATGATTCCAGCAAGATCTATAATATTCTTATTCAAAGTGTTGCGGAAATCTACAATAATAGAAAACTTTTTTGAATATGTTATGTTTTACGAAACTCTTTTGTTTCAAAGTAAAAGAATATCTAGGCACTTAAAGAGTAATTCTGTAACATGGGCTGTAAGTAAAAGAATATCTAGGCACTTAAAGAGTAATTCTGTAACATGGGCTGTTCGTTTACTTTCCCTCAACTACAACATCTGAGTTACAATATATATATATATATATATATATATATGTGTGTGTGTGTG
>BMAW01080001.1:442547-493726 GCA_019974015.1 Nephila pilipes | reverse complement strand
ATCAGTTGACGAGGATGACACTGTCTGGCATTTCCTTTTCTAATTTCCACCCCCCGCCAACATTCGCATTGGAAATGCAGAGTATACTTCGGAAAAGTGCATGGTGCAAACTATAGTAAACTGGTGGAGCAACAATTACAGATACAATCTGACTGTGCCATTACAAGTGTTGTTTCTGTATTTGCGTCGCTAAATCTCTACAAGTGTTGTGTTTTATGTTTACTGTTACTGTCAGGCTCTGTTACTTGTATGTCGTTCTGTCCAGAGAGTTGCAAAAAAGCTAAATTTGCCGTTATCATCTTAGTTTGGACAGATTTTCACTTTCACATAAGTATACCCACGCATGATTGAATTTTGTAACAATATTTTTATCAAAATTCTTCTCACTGCTTTTGACATTCTTCATTGTTAAATATTACTTGAAGCTAATATATTATTTCATTAGTATATTTTGTCTCATGTAATTATAATTTTGGTATAATTTATGAACATATGGCTTTCCATGAGGTTATCTTTTCAACACAAAATGAAATTCTGTTATTACATTTCGGATACATTGTCCTACTTTGTGTAGGATGTGAATCTTATTAAAACACTTTGTTTAGCTGGATTCTCTGCTACTACTATTTTATTTTTACGAAAGTGCTAATGTCGTTTATCACCTTACCTTAATGTGCACCTATCTGTTACTGCCTTACCTAAAGTCTTAATCACATATTTATCTCTCTATTAACCTTTTGAAGACGGCGGGTTTCGTGGAAAGGCCTCTTAAGACGGCGCTTTAGGCGATGTTTCTTCCTTTATTGCTGATTGGTAGTGGCGCCATACATAAACACAATAGAAAGCGGATGTGTGCTAGTGTCCCGAGTCAATGGGGATGTTCGTACCGGCTTAGAAAGTCCTAAATACAAAGAGTCTCCTTTCTGGAAACATATTTTCTGGAAGACTCAATGTAGAAATTACGATTTCAGTTCCAAGAAAATTTGAAAACTTATTTATTTATTTTTAAAAAGAATGTATTTCCTAACGTTAAGCTGCTTTCACCTAGATTTCCTCTTCAATGTGTTAAGAGCATTGAGAAAAATAGCACAAAACAATGATGATAATATAAAGCATTGCACAAATAAACGCTATTTCATTTGTAGATTCAAAGACACACATAAACTAAACCAAATTTAATTGATATTATTCAGTAAATTTATTTATGATTTTCAGTAAATTCATTAAAATAGATATAAAATATTTTAAATTTATTTTAATTCTTTTAAATGCAGGAATTTGATACAAACCTGGTGCTAAAATTTAAAATAATCAAATTAAATAAGTAAATAATATGATACTTCATAAATTGCACGTAATGGCTACATAATCGGTAATACAAAATAAAATAAAAGCAAAATTCTGATCCTTCTCTTGATTTATAATGTAAATTCAGACTTTCTCAAATCGATGATGAAATAAGTTTAAAAGCTCTTATAAATATTCTAACTTTGCTTGACAATAGATCATATCTTATAATCAACTAGCTTCTTTGGAGCTTCATTATTACTTAATTTATAATTGTTTTCTCTTTCAGAATATGCCATGAAAAATCTTGAAATTTAAACCCTCGTAGAATTTTCTTTATACTCCATGGAAGATGATAGTTTGATGTATAATTGTCATTTTATTGTTTCCATAATCCATTTATGTGATACATTGATTCCATAATATGAATGAATCTCTGATTAAAGTCTAATTTTATTAACAAACATTTTTCAAAAATTAAAACTTTATTTGTCTTCTTTGATCTAGTCACTATACTGAAAGTTGTGATAAAGTATTCCTGCTGGCAAATAAATGAGATGAATAAAAGCAAAACCATTAAAAAGGTGTTTCACATTATTTTCTAAAATGTGTAGTATCTTAAGTATAAATGTTGACCTTTGTTAAATAGATGCCAATTGTAGAGTCCCTACAGGTTTTAATCGAAAAGAGTGATGATTAGGTGTTCAACTGTGAGCTGATACGCATTAAATCAAAATCCTTACGTTGCCGTGGTGTGGAAATTAGAAGTGGACGCTCTAGCTCACTTTATCGTTCTCGTTACTTGTTTAAATTATCACGGTCTTATTACTTTATCTTATGTTACTTATAAATGAAATATTAATAATTTATCATCGTTTACCTACGTGTTCCTAAAATAAATTCTTTAAATACACATAAAATTTAAAATATTTTATGCAATGTACTAAATGTTTTTCATTAGTAAAAGTGGAAATGCTTTAATTTTAGAATACTTCTGTGAAAATGCAAACAATAAGCTGTCGAAAAAATATGACTGCAAACATTTTAAGTTGCCGAGAGCTTCAGTCCTCAGTATCTTATTTAACTGATAAAGGAATATATGATGTTATTTCTACTTAATGTGTTCTTTTGCAAGTAATAAACAATGTACTATGAGCTCTTCTTCTTTTTCCTTTTCGTACAAAGTTATGATTCTAACAATCTATAATCCTTACTTTTATTTAAAATTTCAAAAGTATGCATAATATTCTTAATTCTAAGTGCTCGATTGTCGATAATAAACTGAGTTGTGTGTTGTGTATGACAGAGCAAACATACTAAACCAATCTTTCGATCAACATTCAAAATAATTACAAAAATCTTCCCAACGCACAGACTCCTCTTTCATGAAAAATGAAACAGTTTCTTTACTTTCTTCAAATGAAGAATTAGTCAAATATCCGTTTTCCCCTCCCCTCTTTGGACAATCCCCTACATTGGGTCTTACATTATCTCAACACATCAGTTCTCTGGTTTTTAGTTCCCGATAACGTTCATAAGTAGGCCTTCTTTTAAGTATCTATTTTCACTATATTGTGACAATGTAACAGAAAAATCCTTTCTAAAGCTTTATTACAATGGAAACCACGGAAGAATTTCAGGCTAAACAATTTACAGAAGGCAGATGTGCATTCAGGTTTATTACATAAAGGCATATGATAATCCATAATGACCAAAATACAAATCAACAATAATCAAGAGGAGAAGCATTCTTTGTCGATATGAAGCTTTTACAACTTGTCATGCTCATTTACAAGAACCATTTGATTCTCTATTCAGAGTTTCAAACGTTCAGGTGCATAGGCACTGAACATTCTTTTGTACTATCGTACATAAAGTGTGACTCATGAATAAATAGGCGAGGAAGAAAAAGAAAACGACATTTTCTTTCAAATGTAACTATCTGTTAAATTCTGATTACTCTTATTTTCAAGTATATTTTAGAGCATTTTGCTGTTTCCGTAATTATTATAAAGCTTATCTTATTTTTAAAAACTTTCTTTTAAGTTTCGAAAATCAAATCAACACTGTATAGAACTTTTAGAGTATATAACAAAAGCAAAATTTTATTCTTGCTTCTAAGATTTTGTATAAATCGGAATTTTCTTATGCTAAAGATTTGTAATATTCTGCTACAAATTTGAAAGAAAAATATGGAATTAATAGTTTTGTTTCGAAGACTCAACTTTTATACATCAATTGTCATAATAAAAATGTCAGGTGGTTTCTTGCTTTTATTCGAAGACACAATGTACAGTTTTAAAATCTATAACAAATATTTTGTAATTTTTGTTGCAAATATTTTCTTCTTTTTGTTGTTTATACGATTAAAAAGATTAAAGGTTTTTGATCTTTCGATATAAATTCTTAAAACTGTTTTCAATAAGCATAACTTAAGATATTAAATAAAAATAACAATACAGCAATACATTGTGTAATTATACAAATTTTCATCAAAACAGAATGCAAAATTGCTTCAATTTCTCCACAAATATATTTAAGTAGTTTACGGGTATAAAGGATTAAAATGTAGAGACTGAGGTGACACTGATCTACAAAATGCATATGGCGATGTGATGAGTAAAACATTCATTATGAAAATATGTAATTATGTTCTTTGAGCCATGAAAAATAAAATAAAGTCATAAAAATCACCACTTAAAGTTATAACACTTTTTGAATAAACTTTGGAAATAAAATTTTTATGTAACATATATTTCTTAGTATGTTATATATTATTTGAATAATAAAGTAAAGTGGAACTAGAAATTAAAATTTATTTCCAAATATTTAAATATTGTTTAAGTTCAACACTTTAATAATCCAATAATTTCTGGCGGCTCCTTTTATCACATTATTTCCTGTAAAGGTAAAATTGTCGCTTTATGGATTATTTGTGGGTCTAAGTTCAATTATTTTATTTGTTCTTCGGAACAACCTCATCTTCAACTCTGGACTCAATTTAAGACAGTCTAAATCCATCTTCCTCATTTTCTAACTCAAGATCAGAATCATCAAATTTCCTCTTCTAAATCAGAGAAAAGCTAAAATGTTCTGTCTTCCGTGGTAGAAAGTTCACCATATGTCTTTACGTTTAGGCATTTTTAAAAATTAAATTAATTAAAATGAAGTGATTAGTAATCAAGATGACAAAATCACTTACAATAACTTATGCACTCACCGCTAGTGAAATTTGAGTATGAAGGAAAAGAGGATTTTTAGGTAAATTGAAAGAAACTCTACTCCCTCATGAATACAAAGAAACCGGTCAAGCAGATGTTCCGGGGCTATATAATAGGCCTCATGCTGATTCAGCTGTTTTCAGGGAAAGCACCGGCCACTTCATCGGTCGCGCCGGCTTTTAAGTGTATTCCTTTTGGCCTATAGATCGGTCTGCCATCTTCCAAAGGTTAAAGCACTATATATCGATTACAGATTTTGATTTCATGCTATCCAGAAATTACCAGATAGGCTAACTACTGCAGTACGGACGCTTTGTCATCATCATAGCTCTGATGCCTGACATGCCTTTCTAAGTCAAGGAACAAGTGATAGTCCTGCAGGCGTCAGCTCACTGGCTGTTCTGAATGATCGTCACTTACTCCAGGCATAAGATGCGATGAGATGTAAGGCAGGATGAGTGTGGACGAGCATTTGTCGCCAAGCAAAACATTCCCCTTTTGAACTTGTATGCCAAACCTATTTTTTGATTGTACACGCATTTGAAATGTGGTGCAAAATTTCATGAATTCATTAGTCACCCCAAGAAAATTCTTCAGCAACATCCCTGTCTATCCAAACCACAGTGCCATGATTTTTCGTGCTGAAAATGATGAGTTTACATTCCTCAAGGTGATGTTGAATTATTCCAGACTGTGAATTGTTTGTTCTAGTGTCATATGAGTCACATGTCCAATCATCTCATTGACGCTATGAATTTTGAAACACGCCTTTGCATGAAACGAATCATAATAATGTTTCTGAATCGCTTGCATTTGCTAAGTAAGCGATAAACGCAAACATGGACTTGAATGCTTTTGTGAGGTCATACTTGACTAGTCAGACAGGTATATATACTCAGACACACTGCATGGAAGTGCGACGAAGCTACCATATTTCAAAGCAGTCCTTTCTAAGAAGTTCGCCGATACTATCTTAAATCTAAATCAACGTATTCTAAGTTAAATCTATTTAAATTTGCAGTGGTTAGCAGCTAATCCTCCTTAATTTGAAAACATTGATTTCTTTCTATAATGCGTCTAAGAATGCTTATATGAAGACAGAAAAATACATGCTTCAGTTCTTTCTAATGTATAGCAACTTCAGAAAATGAGCGTGGTCTATGAGGAAGAAATATAAACTGTAAAAAGAATATAATCACTTTTAAAAGTAGAGTAGAAACAGACTACATCTCAATTAATTCTTAACTTTCCTAACTTCTTCTAGAAGTATGCAAGTACTTCTAAGACCCATTTCGATTTCAAATACAGAAGCCTCTTGGCCTGAACCAAGTAAATAAAATAGTCAATTGTATCAAAATATAGTTTCGATTGATCCTTAATAGGAGATACTCAAAGTTACTTTCTCTATCTCGAGATCTAAAGTTCTATTATCTATCAAAGAATAAGCTTATCATGTGGCGATGCGGGTACCTCTACAATTTCGCCGACTGTGTTGAGTTCTAATCTCTACTACATTCGCGCCAGAATATATTCACTTTATCACTAACTCTCTTCTTATTACCATAACCTTGTATTGCTCTCATCTCTTATCTTTTTCTCTCTCTTCCTCTTTTTCTTTCTTTCTCCACTACACTGCAGTTTGTATGTAGACTTTGCTTCGCATAATTGGCAACTTTGTTGTTTGAGATGTACGTCTAATATAGCAAAAACATTCAATGGATTTTTGAAGTCGTGAAATTTATTTATAAAAGTTGAAGAAGGCCAACATCGGTTTTAAACTGCGTCACTAACTATACAATATCTGTTGGATGCATTCGTCGATGTATTTTATCTTAATAGCGCGCTGATAATACAAACAAATTAAATTTCAGTACTAATTTGGTGTGACACCTCCCTTTATTTATTTTTGAGGTCATCTTAAAGCAATCAACAATCGAATGAGGAAATAGTCATGATAATCAAATACTATTTATTATTCAATAGTACCCAGGATTGATCTCCTAATGCCATTAACCTTCAACATGCTATAAATCGATTTCAAAGAATAATCTTAATACTCACTCGGATTCAAAGAGTTTAATCGCAATTGTTGGAGATCCAGTCCTTCAGACTCCTATTTAAATTGGTCAGATTATACTAACCCTCCATTGGTCTGATACATACGAAGCTTATATGATTCCACGACGTTGGCTACTCGCACGATATTTCTTCCCCTAAACCTAGGGACCTTATAGACTCTGAATTACATTCCAGTTTCCAATGTCTTTTCAAACCCAAATGAAACATGATTTGGTGAGGTAAATGAAGATTAGAATTGACCTCAGAAATTCAAAATTGCGAGGTCCATCGCCAATAGCCCTCGCGTTGCTTCCAGTGTGACATTAATAAAACCAAACCCAATCCAATGGAGACTCCCACAGTTTTCGGAGAGCTACTGGCCTCTTACGCGGATTCACCCGGCAGATTTATTTCCAAATGCTGACAGCTTCCTGTCAATTTCCTGAAAGAAGTAGAGTATCCAAAGTAGACAACTCTATCTCAAGCTCTCGGCGTATTTATACCTTTTCGTCCAGGTGCGACACAGAAAAATTAGATACCTTTCTTTCCAATCGAGTTTTCGCCTTGGTTCCAGGACTTTGGGAAACTTTCATTTTGTCGCCAAAGTTACCAAAATGGTCACCAAATCCATCGCCAAGATTAAGGGGTCATTGATTAAGCTTTCCTTGGCTAACTGGCGAAATCTCTGTAAATGTCTCTTCTTCTTCATGAAAGAAACGTTGCAAGGAAGTATCATTTAATATTCGTAATGATATTAAATGTCATCTCATTCAGAATAGAGATGTTTAAATTTCCAATACTATCAGCTATGAACACAACTGGTGAAAAGTCTCTCTCGGTATAATTATTTCTAGTGTTTTACATGAATCCAGCTTGTTTGTTCTAGTCGCAATTTTATCAGCTTTAGTTTCAAGTTGAATAAATGGCAGCGTTTGACAAAAGGTAAGCAGAACATGCAAATCCTGTAACCAAACTAAAATGTACTTTTTGGCGATGGTTTATAGGAACAGAATCGTAATTTTGCAGCGAAGAACAAATAGTGAATAAACGTAATGTACTCAAATATTCCATTAAGTATAAGGAGCAAATATATATCAGGACATCATGTGACTTAATATGTGCCAAAACTATGCCAAAGGTAGACAATGACATCATGTGAAGTAATATGCGTCATATTTACGTACAGACGAAATTTAAGTTATTGGTTCACTTCAACATTGAATTTTAAAGAAATCGAAAGCGAATTTTGCAAAAATCTTTAAGAAATACGCACTATCATTCACTTATAATTTCAGAGTACCATATTTCGTGCTTCTGGGCCAATTCCTCTTTACGTTGTACTGTCCGCACATGCACACACGCAAACTCTTCATTTTATTAATATAGATTTAACCTGAAAAAAAAATGTTGATCCGCAATTTCTAAACCTAGCAGTATTTCAAACAATCAAAATTGCACTTAAAAATTCGTTAAAATGTGCATCTTTTGAGCAGAAAAAGTTTGAGAAAATTCTTTTGTATCTTCTGCAAGATATGTGACTATGGTAAAAGAGGATGGGAGAATCTAAAATTATTTCCAAAAATAAATTTGATTTTTTTTTTTTTTTTTTTTTTTTTTTGATGGCTCTGATTTTGACTCTTTCGACGCATCAGCGAAGCGTCTCAAAATATTTGGAATGATTCTATCAACGATATTGATTTGTATAAAGCACAGACAACTTACATGCATATATAAATTCAAATTTATATATTAGATATCTCAAGAACATGTCTACCCAAATACTGTTTTACATCACGTTCAAGTACTGTTTATATCAAATACATAGTTCGTGAAATCATATAGTTCGATATAAAGAACTTTGCTAGTCCTTGTTTTGACTTGTGTGGATCTTGCTTCTTTCGAACTCTGGGACCGTAATAATTGTGCGATTAAGATATTATAATAGAATAGATTATACCGAATACTGATTATTTTCATGATTTTGTAAAAAGACTTCAAAACCCTAATCATATGCAGGGTTTTAAATTTCTTTTGATGAAAAATAGATAGCATTTTATTAAATGTTTGGCATTCTTATTTTATTATTCTCAAATATTTTTTTCAAAAAAAAGAATAGGAGATGTTAACAGTAATACATAAATTATGGAAAGTAATGTTTCATTTTCACAAAAATTTAGAAAGATGCGTTTGAATTAATTTAACTAAATATTTGTGTAAGAATATTAAAAATATGACGGAAAACAAAAGAGCAATTTCAAGCAAAAATTATTTGTTATGCATTTATAAGTATTTCATAGTCTTAAATAATTTTTATTCAATGTAAAACATTTGTAATTTCTTTGCAATTTATATTTAAATGCTTTTAATTTGTAAAAATATAGCTTGGAGAGTAAAAAAAAATAAATTTTTTACTATTTTATGATGTAGAAGAAGTAATTTAAATCGATATTTAAATACTTCTTATTTCTTAATAGAAGGACTTTTTGTACGGTTTTAACAATATAAAATAAATGAGCTCTGATACTAAGAAGAAAATCTATTCTTCTTAGCAAACAGCTGGTTGGGTTTTTTGTATGCGTGTTTGTATAAAATGTAATAAACTTATTTTTTCTAAGTATGAAAAAAAATTTACCGAAAAAAGGATGAGAAATAGTTACATGCTACTAAAATACATCACTCTCTAACTTTGACAAAAGTTTTGAATGTATACATTGATATACTTAGGTGGAAGCGAACGTCTTTATCGAATAATATCGTCTGCGTCATTTTTAGCAAATGGTTCTGGATCAACGCCAGTAATTGTCAACACAGACGCACAGAGAGCGACTGTGTTTTTCTTGAAAGATTTCGATTTTAAATGACAGTATGCATAAAATGACAATGTTTTCTAGAGAATACGTTCCGGAACAAAATGATATTCTATGAAATTAATTTTAGCATTTTACCCAAAATGGCTTTGTTTAAATACATAAATGCAATATAAATAATTTCAAAACAAATGTTTTTGAGATAACTGAGACGCTATAATGCTTCGGATATTGAATTTTTTTTTTATTTTGCTCTTAAAAATAGAGGGTGATATGCTGATTTCGTAGTATGTACGAGAAATCGATAAATAAAACGTTTGAAAATTTAGTATCAAAATTACAAATACACATGCTTCATCATAGAGAAAAGTATCCATTTTTGTGTTTTCTTCAAAATGTGGCCTTTTAGAATTGTGATACTCTTTCCTCGAAATAAACTTTATCCATGGTGTTGATATTTTATACATTATAAAATGAGGCTATTTCCCAAGCAATGAAAATAAGTTTTTACAATAAACATTCGCAAATTTTAAATTTTGCACTCCATTTGAAAAAGAATTATGAGAAGTCCAAAAAATAAAATTCACATTATCAAAAATAATTATTAAAATTAATTTTAGAATCATAAATATATTCAGTGTATAGAATGTTATGTTTATAAGTCCCTTGCAAATTTTTAAAGTTATAAATGAAGATTAGAGTTCATGCATGATGTATCTATAAAGGTAAGTTCATGACTTAAAATGTAAATACAGTTACTGATTATTCAGGCTCATTCTTTATTTATGTTTTATACATGTGATTTTCTTTGCATAAACTTGTACATAAGATTTCAATGTTAAAATATGATACTTCCATAGCTTTTAATTTTAAAAAAATGTGGTTTAATTAAACTTGCCTTAAAATATGTTCATTTTTCCTTGCCGAAGATGTACCAGTTATCTTTATCCTTTCACATAACAGACATTTTATGTGACGTAAATAAATAACGCGATAACACTATATTCTATTTATAAACATTTTTAGTTTGAATAGTTGACGTAAATTTACAATCTAATTTTGTGGCATTAAAATATTATAATCTTATATTTAATTAAGAGCACGTATAGCTGAATGGGAGCTCACTTAGTTGAAATTATGTCGATTTCTACAAAACTTTGAAAAATTTTAATACCTTAACTAATGTTCTTTGAAAACTCTCAAATAAATTCTGAATATAAGATGCTATAAAGAAGTGATTAAAATATTTTTATAAATTTAGATTATATGTTATATATGTATAATCAAAAATAAAAATACTTCAAAGGGGAATAATGTGTTTTACTTTAATTTGCCTTACAATTGTTTGTTTTATTCTGTAGTAATAATGTAATTGTTTTGTTACTTCTTCAATTCCTGTCGAACTTTATGAAAATTTAACTGTCCCCTATTTTAGAGATGGTAAAGATTAATCACCTCTTTCAGAATTTCTGAACTCATTGCTCATGGTAATTTATTTTTAGTTAAATAGAATGCTGCACAATTCAGGGGAAAAAAGAAAAAAAAAAAAAGAATAGCGTCGAGTTGAAAATCTCCGAATATGGAAACTACTATGCCTTCTATCTATGTAAATTTTGTATGACTTAAATTAACGCTATCGAACAATAAATTAAAATATATTGACAAAAAACCCTGAAGTTGTTTTGACCCTATAAAAATTATTGAAATTTATGGATGGTAGTTTGGATAAAAAGTACCTAGCCGTCTTCGAATTAAATCATCAGAAAGAATAAATAGACTGTGATAATCCCTCGAAACTTTACACCATGACGAAAGATTCTTTCTCGTCAAAATTGCAACCCACACTTTCCCTTCTTCTTATAAGTATAAATTAGATTCTGATTTGATTGTTGCAGGGAGCTGCAAACCTTTATAAAACTTACAAGAATCAGAAATTCTTGGCTATAATAAATATATAACAAATCGTTTGTTATGTTAAACCCCGTTTGGGATATCATTGAATAATTCTGATGTAATGATTTATGAGCAAGAATTAGAATTACATTGAGTTTGATGAATATAATATAGACCTAGAAACAAATATAATTTGGGTGAATGTAGAATTATTTTATTCTTAAGTATTTTAAGACATTGGCAAGAGGGTTACATTTATCAGAGATACTACAGAAATATAAATTCGGGCAGATAATTTCCGGTTTCGTAGTTAGTACTCCACGGGCTTGGATTAAGACTGAATGCGGAGAAATACTTTCAGGCTATTCCACAATGGCAAAGATGCCACATGCACCATCTTTGTTTGATGTATCGGTGAATGGGCCTGTGGGATTTTTACCTACCTTAGCTTTCTTGCATGCCCACATTTCCCCTCACCTTCGTTTTGCTCACCTGAGCTAAGTGCCTCCTATGAAACATCTGAAGTTGGTGCATGCATGCACACACCACAGTGTGTTTTAGACATATGACCTTCTTTCCGGACTTGGCACCGACCGATATTTCATTGATCTGGGGAGATTGGGTCATCAGGAATGGGCCAGCTATTTTCTAGTTTTAGCTCTTGATGAGAGTGCACCTAAGTGTTAACACCCATGGTTGGTACATCCTCTTATTTGAATAGAAAGTAGACTAAGAAAGATGTTGTGAACATTAACTGTCACATATTTTGGAATTGAAACTCTAAGACTTAAATCATATTGTCCCAGTAATTCCGATCTATACTTACATAATTGGGCTTTTGACTTACCTTTTAGAGACTATGTGTATATTGCTACTTTCTTTTCCTTATCACCTTCTTGAAAATGTTGGGGTGAATAATAGGGAGATAGAGAATTAGAAGTTAGTTAGATGGTGTTTAACTAGTGATAGTAAGACATCCGAACCAAATTGTTCGTTATCTAAGAAGCTGTCAGCGAGATTCTACATGAAATAGGAGAAAGGTTCTGGGCTCAAACTCTCTATTCCAGTTTGTTTGCTCACTCACGACAGAGAGAGTTGATAGAGATATGACTTTCATAACTTGAATGAAAAGAATTTGATTATCATCTGTCTTCTTCTTCTTCATTTGACTGTGTAATTTAGTAATTACATATCTCATATTAGGCTTATGTGAAGTGAACAATAAATAATTTGCGGGTGTTACTTGCTGTCATATTATTCTTGATAGCTTTGGCACAAAAAAAGCAAACAGAAAGGTCAAAGATAATTACTTCAGGGTAAGAGAGGTAGATCCAGCGGCTTGACTGTAAGACAAAAAAATGTCTTTCTCACAAATTAAAGATGAGAGGCAGTTATCCTGTATCAGCTGAAAAATAAGAAATGCACTTCAAGGAAATCCTAATGTCGTGTATGAGAAAATTACGACTTCCTCAGCGGTATATTGATACACGTTTAAATTTTGCAAGAAAACATTAATCGGAAGTAAAAACACTTAACTTATTAGGGCCAGTATGATCTTCGTAAACAATACTACTTTTGTTTAAAGCACCAATTCTGAGAAGAACCTATTATTCTTTCACCCGAATTTTCAGCGAGTGGTGCCACTAAAATTATTTTTGTCAACAAGAAAATTAATTCATTTTTATATCAGGACATACAAGTTATTTGTTTGTTGCCAATTGCTTCTCTGATTACAACCGCAGATTTTACATTTTAACTAGTAAATGCATCTGTACACGTTTCGTGCTCAGGAAAAATTCATGGAGGAAAGCAAACTAAGTAAAATGACCGCGATAGCATAGTAGTCCTGATAGTGGACTCACGGCCATCGATGTATTCGTCAAGTCGCGGGTTCCAGCCCTGATGCCACTAAAGACTCGTCGTGTATCCGGGGATGATGCAAGTTAAATCTGTTCGAGGCTCAAACTCCTCCCTTTGGTGTGGTGTGGAAATTAGGAAAGATAGGTGCCAGCTCAGGTAATGATCGTGACTTGACTGAGGTACATAATTACGAGGTCGGTTGCCAATAGCCCTTCTTTTGCTTCTCGATGCGATATTAAAAACAATTACAATGACAACACATCACAAACGAGGTGAAACTATTCAATGACCATCTCGGAGTCCTTACCGGAATTCACTGGAAGACTTTTGGGTACTCTAATTCAAGATGTTTTCAAGAATGAGTAACAGTATATCAGTAAGTGTGATCTGGAAACTACATTTGAAAAATGCTACACCTTTTCAGCTCTGTCTGGTTCTATGAGCCGACTATTAAGGTATCCTCCTACCTTCAAAGAGGTTTTTTTAAAATAATTGAAAAAATAGCTTTTATATGCATTATAATCAGTCAATTGAAAAGTCCCCGGCCTACCATAGTAAAACACATTTTTTTGGCAAAATTAGTTTTTTTTATTCAACATAATTCCCTTCAAGGGTGATACACTAATCATAGCGAGCCTCCAACTTTTCGATCCCATTTTTGTAGTACGATTTGTCCTTTGCTTCAAAATAGGCCTCAGTTTCGGGAATCATCTCTTCATTCGACGAAGATTTCTTCCCAGGGAGCATTCTTTTGAGATCTGAGAACAGGAAATATTCGATGGGGGCCAGATCTGGAGAATACGGGGGGTGAAGAAGCAATTCGAAGCCCAATTCATGGATTTTTGCCATCGTTTTCACTGACTTGTGACACGGTGCATTGTCTTGGTGAAGAAGCACTTTCTTTTTCTTCAAATGCGGCCGTTTTTCGGAGATTTCATCCTTCAAACGGTCCAATAACGCTATTTAATAGTTGCTGTTGATGGTCCTTTCTTCTGCAAGGTTGTGAATGAAAATTATTCCATGCGCATCCCAAAATACAGACGCCATAACCTTGCCAGCCGACTGTTGCTTTTTCCCACGCTTTGGAGCGGGTTCATAGAGTGCAGTACACTCGGATGACTGTCGATTGGACTTCGGAGTGAAATGATGGAGCCATGTTTCATCCATTGTCACATATCAACGCAAAAACTCGGGTTTATTACGCTTGATCATCTTCAAACACTGCTCCGAATCATCAACTCGTCGTTGTTTTTGGTCAAAAGTGAGCTCGCGCGGCACCCACTTTGCACAGAGCTTTCTCATACCCAAATGTTCGTGAATGATATGATGTACACGTTCAGTTGATATCTTTAGAGTGTCTGCTATTTCGTTCAATTTCAATTTACGGTCATTCAAAATCATTTTGTGGATTTTTTTTTAATGTTTTCGTCGGTAAGAACCTCTTCTGAGCGTCCACCGTCTTCGGTGCTCATTTCACCACGTCTAAACTTAGCATACCAACCCTTGATGGTTGATTTTCTTGGGGCAGTGTCCGGAAACTCGGCATCAAGCCAAGTTTTTGCTTCAACTGTATTTTTTCCCTTCAAAAAGCAATATTTTATCAACACGCGAAATTCCTTTTTTATCCATTTTTTTCACAATAACAAAAGTTGCTTCACTCAAAATGCTATAATTCACAAACTAATGATCCGACAGCTGTCAAATTTATACACGCATCTTTTGACGGTTAGAGCTAACTAAAAAAACATTTGGATTTAATTCTAGTAGCGCCATCTATGTGTCAGACCGGGGACTTTTCAATTGACCTTTTATGCTTTCTTCCAAGTTCATCTATGCTGTAGTTTCTCTAATTTATTTTAAAATTTTACATAACGTAACTAAACTTGTATGTTGGAAAGGAAAATTAAGTGAGATACAGGATAACGACAGACAGATAAATAATTGTAAGTTATAGTAAAACATTGAAGTTAGTGTTTGGGATTGAAGCAAATCTTAGTTAAAGTGCTAAAATAAGAATCGTTTTTTTTGTGCGAAATAGGTGAATAAGAACGAGTGAATTGGTAAGCTAAGACTTTATTAGTTGATCCTAATTTAGAATTGAGGATTTTAAGTTAGATTTGAAAGAGAACGATCTTATCTATTTTTCAATGATAAATAAAGTTTTTTTTATCTTGCTCTTACGTATCTCCAACAGGATTATAATAATTATTGACTCCTTAATTAGGCTGAAAGATGTCGGTAGAGTTTTAAATAATAAAGAAAGGGTATCACAAACTTAAATATGCTTTTGCTGTGCTTTCAATACATCATAAAGTATCCTTATATTCCATTAAAATATTATGTATAATTCTTGTCTAATGTCCTCTATTTGTGAGATCTCTTACTTTTTTCCAGAATTATAAATAAAAGTACCTTTGCATTGCACTGTTTTTCAAACATATATTGATAATCTTTTTAACTGTATCTCTACAATTCAACTTCTCTTTTTCAAAGAAAATATTTAACTCTTATTCTATAACAAACTAATATTTTAAGCATTTTTTTGAAATTCCAATGAAATGAATATGTTTATTATATTGACCTCCCAAATACGAGATAACTCGCATTTGTGTTCTTGGCTAGGACACCGACTATCTCGTAGATAGTTTACATGTCTTATTCGTGCAAATACGATGAAATTCGTTTCAAGACTAATTTACATGAACAGTAAAATGACTAATAAATGAACTTATATTTAGAGCTTTTAATAATATAATATGATTAAATTAAATTGGCTTTTTAGACGGAATTCTGAAAATTTCCCTAATTATTAACGTATTTAGTACATTCTTCAAACGTAGGCTATTTCTCTTGGCGATCTTGATCAGTTTCTTGTTAATATATAATCCAATATTTCCTATTGTTGGAAAAAGATTCTTCATTAATTTTTCTTCTCATTTTAAGAAATTCTATTTATGTATGTGACAAAACTTTCGTCTTTGTTGTGATGTTGAAATTCAGGACTCAAGTATAGAGGGCTCTGTTATTAATTTATCTTAAATATTAAAAACTCATCAATAACTTAAAATATCTTTTGGTAGAATAATTTTATATTTACTTATAAATCATTTAGTAGTTAAATGCGTTGTATTTGTTTAAATAAATTGTTTGCATAACTGTTCTTTAATATACTGTTTCTGCAACTGATTTGTAAAATAGAATTGATAAAAAATAATAACCAGTGCATGTTTATACTTTGTATGCAGTGGTGGCGATTAGGATTTAGATAGGGAAGAAATTTGTGGACAAAAAAAAACCTAACGGTGAATTTAGTATGGATTCAAAATGATATGTTTCAGCTTTAGAGTGAATTTGGATATAGAGGTATAGTTAACAGTTTATATACCCACTTTACTGTGGTTTAGTTTTAATGCTAGCGTGTGGGTTGTAAAAATTCTGATTAATACTGTTCAATATTACTTTCATCAAAAGATTAATATTACACACATATTACAATTAAACAGAAGTATTTCGAGAAATCAGAAATGATCCTGGACAATTTCATTAAAAAAGTACGAAATGTATAAAATGATCACTAGAAATATATAGTTTGCTTATATCTGATTAGTGAGTTTACGCAATGCGTTGTTTTATACCCCAATACATTATAAATTATGCCAAAAAATGAATCAAATTACTTATTAGATGTCTTATGCTAAGTTACATTTAATTAGATGTTCAGATCAATATAATTAATTAATAGAAAGAATGGTAAACAACGTAAAATAAGTTTCTCAGTCACATGTTTAGTCTCTCTGTTTTAAAAAACAAGGTTGTCTTTGTTTTTCGTTTGGCGTAGACTTCCACATATTCATCCACCTTGGCTACCCTTCCTCACAGAACAAGCTAAACCAGCTGCCAGTTGTATTAGATGTAGTGTATTACGAAATGGTTAACCGCGACGCATGAGTCTTAACAACCATTCCGCGATACACGACACTGCATTTCAGCGCATTTCCGCAAAGTTAATTATTAAAAAAATTAAAGAAATAAAAAGAAAGATAATGAATTGATAAAAAAAAAATTCTGAGGCTTATACAATTTTTTTAAATACCTAATTTTATTTGCTTAAAAGGGAATAAATATCCAATTTTTCACAAAAAAGTATGGACATAGGTTATCTCTCCCTCCCTCCTAACCCAATTCCCCGCCACTAGTAGTATGTATTAGTAATGGCGAGAGTGAAACGTTGAAAATTCTTGTAAAAGATTGTTTTTGTTTGTTTGATTGTGTTTATGAAAATAAATGGATTAGAAAATGTAATATGCGGAGTGTTTTTACGAGTGAACGCCCCTTCCTGACAGGTGAGAAATATATTTTTCGAATTTGGGTATTTTTGTTCGAAGATAAGATGTTATTCTCTTCTATGAGTAAGTGAGATGAAAATGTTTCTGAAAAGTTTGCTTTACTCTTGTATAATAAGTGATGATATTTATATTGTAATGAAAATGCATATTTAAGTATAAAAATAGGAATGAAAATGTTTATCAGTTTTATTAGAAATTATAATTCTCAATGACGTCAGAGTTCTAACACGGAACCATATTCCTATTTTCCCTTCAACTAACTTTTTGGGTTCCTTTCTGATTGTGTTCGAATTTAAAATCTTTCCTCCTCCCACTAAAGTGAAAGGTGACTTATGTAGATTGGATTGAAATTATGAAGTGTTGTGAAAGGATTAGATAAATGATATTAATAAGCAGAAAAAAATGAATAATAAGAGAGTCAGAGTGCTCTAGGAAAATAGAGAGAAGTCAGTTACTGGAGCCTGAACTCTAACTGAATGATTTGAAAGCGTTTTGTTAAGGAAGATCCGGATCATAGCTACAAAGTATAAAGAATTTGCATGCGAAATGATTCAGTTTATGTTCTTTCATAAAAGAAACTGTGGACTGAAGTTCTAAGCGAGTCAGAGATAGTCTAATCACCAGAGGATGATGTAATGGTGAATGATTATGTAATCATTGGAGAGGAGGGCATGATAACTTTTATATATGTTTTTTCGGATGTTACAGTACGTTTTGTGCAAATAATGTGTGGTATTAAGTATGTCATAGTTTGTCGTTTGGCTTTGAGTAGCTTGGGACCGTCATTTTGTATCGGCATCATGTTTATTCCTTTTTGACAAAACGCCTGAATTTTTGGAACACATCACATTCATAAATACATACGACAAAACATATATAAATATTATAATGCCATCCACTCCAACTATTATATAAGCCTTTGTGATTACATCGTACGCTGGCGGTTAGACCATTCTGTAGTTCGCTTGGTACTTCAGTACACAGTTTCTTTTTTGAAACAACGTCATATATAATATATTATATAATATATCATAATCAACTGCATCACTTCGCATCCAAATTCTTTACAGAATTGATTTTCTGTTAAGGATTCGCACCATTATTTACGGTTATTCTACTTACTCGAACCCAAGTGAGTTGGTAAAAGATAGGTTAATATAGTATTCTAAACGATAATTCAGACGTCTTTAGACAAGTTTGCCGACAGAGAGTAAAATAGGAAATACACTTTTAGAATCAATAAACTGAATAAAAGACTTTGGTTACTATTACTGCGTGAATTCTATTTATTGGACTATTTTTAAAGCTATATGAGACGATAACATATACCCGTCTCTTCGGTCATTTTACAGTTCAATTTCAAGATCTAAATTTCAACTTAGTTCAAACACAGATTTATTAATTAAAACAGTTAATTGAATCCAAAATGTCTTAATTTACTCTTCTAATAAAAGGGGGAGGTTTCTACAGTTAAGTTCCTTTCCGCGAGTACTAACAACTTCTATAATCTATCAAAGAATATGCTTACCGGAATACGATGTGATTACCTCCTCCGACAGCGTTGAGTCCCGATCTCACCAAATCCACTATACAAGACAGAAGAATTCCGCGCCCACCACAAACAACTTGTTCTTATTAAGTAATCTCTTCTTATTATCCCATCTCTTTCTTTCTACCTCTCCTCTTTCACACTGCACTTCAATTTATATATGAACTTTGCTTTGCATATTTGGAAGTTGAATTGGTTGAATAAAGTATTGTGCGGAAAAAATCCATAAAGACACACACAGTTGAAGGGAAATACGTCTCATATCACTACAACTATGTAAATAAAACTCAGTTAGAATTCACAAATTATATACTCATTATTCATTCAAAAATAACTTCTGAATTTGTAAAGATAAATATTTAAATATCTTCTAAATGTTTGAGTTTAAGGAATTTCTCTTTTGAAAAGAATTTTTAATTGAGATTTAAATTGTTAAAATTCGGAATAACAATCAATCAGGGGCAATTTACATTATTTATTCTGTGTACGAATATTTATTGGAGACTCATCGATTTTGGCTTAATGTTTCCGATCTCAAACTTAAAATTTCCGATAAAACATCTATCGCAACTGTAATTTCTAACTACCTACCGATGCATCAAACTGTAGCTAATTCTTTTCCATTTTAAATTCGTAAGAGAACTTAAAGTTACTTTTAAGTAAGTTTAAAAGCTTTTAATGTCATCCCCGAAACTACAAAACTATTGAATTAAAAAAGGATATTTGAAATTCGAATATGTTAAAGCAGTCCTCGAAGTCAGAAAATTGTTCGAGGGGAAAGGGAGTTAAATTCCTAATTCAAGTAGTAGTTATAATTATGTGCAATTTGATCTCATGCTTTGAATCATTTATTAATTTCTATAATTAGATAGCTCTTGAAGTTGAGTGCATCAGTTTCATAAGATTATTACTTACATCAAAGTTAACTTTATTATACTAATGTTATTTCATGAGCTCTCTGTGATATAATTACACTTGTTCTATTCATTATAATAAAGACAGACAATTAAGACAGCAAAATTAATAAATATTGCTTTTTTGCGTTATAAAGACTCAATGGGGAAATTACGCATCAATACTTAACAAAAAGAAGGACCATGAAGAAAAAAGGGTTTTACTATTATATAGTTTTTGTTATTAATGCATGTTACATGTAGAACTAATTTGAATAGTACAAGATAAAAGTTCCGAATATCCATCGATACTTTTGTGTATGACTCAATGTGACATACTTATTAAAATGTAAATAATTTTTTTTTGTTTATCTTTAAGAATATTCAGACATTATAACAACCATCTCTCCCTTGACTAAGCACATATAAGGAATTATAACGATTACTCATTAAATATAATTTAAATTATATATATATATATATGGGGGGTGTATGTGTGTATTTATTCATTAATATACAAAATTAAGAGAATTTGCTGATTGCAATTATTTTTACAAAAGGTATTAAACCATCTGTACTCGTAATAATTATGTTGTCAGAGGATTATGCGGATTTAAGAATCGAATACGTAAGTGTACACGTGCTTGTCTGCGGAGCTCTGACTGAGGATGGGATTTTCGCATGACTATTGGTGTGCTCTTACTCAGTATTAAAAGATAGATAAGTTTATTTATCATCACACACACACACACACACACACATATATATATATATATATATATATATATATATATATATATATATATATATATATATATAAATGTGTGTGTATGTATCGTAAAATTGTAAACGTAAACATATAATTACAATAGTACATACTGAAACACTGTACATAAAATACTATCTGAAATTCGAGTATATCATTATCAAACTTGAATAAAAACTACTAGAATAAAACATTTTTTAAGTTAAAGAGAAAATTTTAAGAATTATGATGCGAATATGCACGCATAAAACGTTGGAAAAAGTAAAGCAAACTCATAAAAAGATTTCTTTTTATGAAAATTAGAATCAATTAAGGAAATAAATAGACAAAGATTTAATTTACTTTTATCCGTTGAGTTTATATTTGAATTATAATTCTTAAAATCTAAATAATTTTGCTAAAAAATTTATAATACTAATTGCTTTTATTTATGTTTGATCTCATGATGTTTTTAGATATTAGTTTACATAGATTTTGTATACGAGGGTTATTTAATAAGTTCTTAGAAATTCTAAGATATGGTGTACGTAGCAAACACCATGACTCACGAGAAATTTGTCTTTAGTCTACGTTACTCTTATTAGTTGGGTGACACTTTTCGCATCTCAAAAATTCTTTTTCATTACTTTTGCAATCGATGAGACCATCTTCACTTTTCTTGAAAAAGATTCACCGGAAGCAAACCAATGTTTTGATTTTAGCTTGATTTCTGGTGCATAGAAATGAATCCTGGTCTCACCGACAATGACAACTCGATGCGGCATCACTCAAACTTTGATTTGCCATCAAATGTCTACCAAAGCAATACTAACTAATGATTCAATGTGAAATATGTTTTGGCTCCATTTAACAGATGGCTCACCTCAATGGCAACAACAGTTTACCTAAATAAAGCCATCTGTCTTCAAATATGAACTACTGTCACAGATTTTACTGTTTATTTTCATAGAATAATAGGGCTTATTTGACATTTAATTTGTGAGAATTTTGGAATCAAGATACATGAAACTTTAATTACACACCCTCTTGCTCTTTCTCACTCACACCCACACCACCACCCTCACCCATACACACACACACACATATATATATGTGTGTGTGTGTGTGTATGGGTATATATATATATACATACATATATTTTGTTTGTATATACAGACATATATCTATACATTACAAAAATTATTAGAAAAAGCCTATGAAACAAAATTAAGTAAATTTAATGCAATTTTACTTTACTATCCTTTTTGGGATCTTACTCGTGTCATAGATTTTCATATCTTCGTGTTAGTAAATTAAGTCATGAAATAGGGAATCTCTTAGAACCCCAAGCTGTATTTCCTGTCTGAGAATGGGGGGGGGCTTACATTTACCTTGTATGTGTTTATACTCATTCTTAAGACCATGAGATGTCTACATTTAAAAATTCTAGAAAAACTATAATTATTAATCATGCTTCCACATCTACTCTGATCTATGACGTCGAGATTCCATTCTCTTAAGCAAAGTGACAGCTTGCTTTTTTACAAATATTTCAGCAGTACTTTTATATCAGTTTAATTTTTAAATCTTCTTCGAACTGTAAAATTGATTTAATAGATTTTACATTGTATTTTGTTTTTTTTTTTTTCGAAATTCAAGGATTCTTCTAATATTCGAAGGCCTATAACATATTTTAATTAAAGAAATACTTATTTGCTGAATTTATTTATGTCTGATGTAGTTGAAAGATTTAATTTTGGTTTGGTACAGTAATTCGCTCATATTATTGTCAAAAATCAATACATCTAAAGTTAGACAATATTATTACATCACCTCTATTACGTTTCTCGATTCCTCTAACTGCATTGCGTAATGTTGAGTACCGTATACTATTTTCTCTATTAACTGCACTACAAAGTCATCAGACACATCGATTTTTAGACGACTTATAGCGTCATTCAAGGAATGTAGCTCGTTTTTACATCATAATCTTTGCTAAACATTCAGCACAACGGTTTTTCGTGAAAGGGTGTGATATTTTCTTCCATTTAACCGTAGAAACACTTTCTTCTAAAACGATCAATAAGAAGCTAAGTTTTTTTTAAAGAAATTCTGGTTTCAAATTCTGTGGTACAGTCTTTGATTTTTAACCCGTATTCATTTTAGATATCAAGAATTATAATAGCGTAATACATAGCACTAGAATTATAATAGTATAATATGTAACACTAGAATTGTATTAGCGTAATACGTAAAGTTTGATATATTTTAACTTTTGTTGATGTAACTATTTATTTATAATTTTATATGTATAATACCAATAAAAAACACGGTACACATTACAGAGGAAAGAACATTTCTACAGCGCATTACAAAAAGTATCCTCTAAAGAGAAAAATGAAGAAAATGTGCATAGGATTCAAAATAAAGAAATTTCATACTTATGATATTAAAATGCACTAAGATATTTGTAGAGAGAGGAAATTTGAATGGTATCTATACTTATAGAACCAACGAATTTGCATTCTAGTTTAAAAATTAAGCCCCCGATCCTCCATAACTAGTATAAATAAAACTCTCGACTTTATTTTTCCAAGTCATTTTAATATATTTTCACCATTTGCTAGTATTTGTGTGTAGCAGGAGATCAATTTTCGCAATCCGTTTATTGTGCAGTTTTTATTCAACGCATTAAAAAAAAAACTTGATTGTAACTCAATGCAAAATATAGCCCGACAATAATTGTATTTTGGCTGTTAATTTCTCAGTATTTTATGATCTGTGATTGTGATTGCTTATTAATGTTACAATGAGATTCAACCTGAGCCCTATTGGAAACGGACATCGTAATTTTGAATTTCCATCAAGTGACGAGGACGACACCTGAGCTGGCATCTCCCTCTCCAAACTTCCACACCCGGCCAATGGGAGAAATTTGGACCTCCGCAAGATTTAACGTCCATCAGCAAAGAACACCACTGCACGGCAGGTCTATTGTGACATCAAGGCTAGACCCTATGACTTGATGAGTGGCCGCGAATCCGCGACTGTGCTAGGCTACCGCAGCCCCATTTTATTACCTAATTAAATTACAAATAATCATAGGATACTTTTATGGATAAACCCCAACTGCAATAAGCTGTGTTGCATTCATTATAAATGTTATCTTTGTTTTTAAATATAAGATGAAATAAAAAAAAACCCATTACTGTTATCGTTAAATTATTTTTTTAGGTATCAATAGCAGTAATCATTCGTGAGCTAAAATAAGAATATATATCATTGTGATAAAGAATGACGAGTAATATAATTATAAGTAATGGAAATATGTACTTTATTATTATTATTATTATTTTTTTTTTTTCAAATATTATAAATTGAATCGACTGTAGTAGAGTTTCAGATCAATTGTTCTAATAGATCTGAAGTTATACTACATTCTCCGACATAAGATTTTTTTTCAATTCACTGGAATACTAAGTCTCAAAAATTTATTAAAATTAGAATCGATAGGATGTAAAAATGACATTTTAAAAAAATGAAAACCTAACCGAACACAGTTCCCATGTATATTATTACCGATTTTTACAATAATTTTTGATAATATTTGGTTGTACAAATATGACAAAAAGTAGGGAAAAAAAATTTAAATATGCTGAAGTATTGATTACTTGTGTTTTATAAACATCATCCAAAATATCTTTTTTTGTTTCTGTCAAGTGGCTGCGTCAGTTTGTTTTTGTAAAAAATACTCTTTTTCGTAGGTTTCTCATATTACTTAATTCTCATTGGTGACATTTTATTGATTTAGTGCTAAAAGAAAATGAACGATACGAAACAAGATCAATATAAAAATATTTCGAATTCGTTGAAATCCTAATTATATTGTATGAAATAATTTTTTTATATAGTTTTAATTTATGATATTAAACTAAAATTTTAATTCTCTAATTTATTTTTCCAAAATTTTCGAACTGTTGTACTGCAGGAAAATTTCTGATTGGTGAAACTATGAATACATATAGGCAGTAATTTAAAACGTTATGATTTATTGTACGTATTCAAGCAATAGACATAATCTTTATAATTTGGTATCATATGAGCTTTAAGGATTCATGAACCGCAAAGGGAAAAAAATCGACTAATCTTTTTAAAAATTTACAAACACATATCCATTATTTCAATGCTGTTATAGAGTATTAAAGAAATTTAATTCGTTTCTTCGATGTTTTAATAAAATTCATTATTTTTTTTTCTACAAAACCCTATATCAGTGGATTGTCTTATAATATTATTTCATCCAGTTTCTTTACTTATGGTTATGTTTAACGGTAAAATATTAATAAAAGTATTGGCAAAATCATTAGTTGCAAAATTATTGTAATAATAATTGTTTAAAAATTGCTGATAATTGATAACTTCAAACAATAATAATATATCTAGATAATAATATTTTTAATGATTCAAAGACTACCATTTGAATTCCTTACGTACTAAAATATGGTATCGAATTTTTAAAATAATGTTGTGAATTTGAACATGAGGAATATTTTCCTCCTTTCAAATCTCATATAAATAAAAATTTTGTACAAATGATTACTTAATTTAAAAAACATTAGTAACAAAAGTACATTAAATATAGTTGCAAGGATTCAAGTTTATCTTAAAAATTACCTTTGATAATATTTTTAGTTTCCAGCATTGATCAAACTTTTTTCAAAAAAAAAAAAAAAAAAATTCGCTGAAAAAAATAATATTTAATTAATTATAAAATATTTTTGTATTAAAATGGGGGGGGGGATTCTTCATAACTTATTTCTTAGTTTACTTATAGTCAAAAACAAAATCCTTTCAAGCGTTTCGGATTTACGGGAAAAATCAGTTTCTTGTTTCATTCCAAAATTGTGAAGACAATGGAAACCATATTTAGAAGCACTTGGAAGACGTAGCATATCTGAAGCAAAACTATCGTAAGAAAAAAATAATAAACTTCCTTTTATCGGCCATATTTGAATCATGAAAAAAAAGTTAGCTAAATTTCTGTCAGAAGCATGCTGAATTTCTGTCATCTATTTTCTAGGGTTAGATATACGATCCAGAAAGTTTTCCTTACATTAAAAAAAGAAAGAAAGAAAAATCAACTTGGCAATTTTATTTTCATTCCTTTTAAAATAACGTCGCCAAATTGTCCCACCTTACGCCATCTGGCGAATTTGACTTAAAGCAACCCTGGACTACTGCCTGTCGGCGTACAAAATCAGCCGGCAGTTTAAATAGGAAACCTGCGAAGGTTTCCCGTTCAACTGCGCGTGAGTTCCAAAACTTTTTCGCGGACGAAACCACGTTCTACTACCGGCAAATGAAACAAGGGATATTTAAAATGAAATACGTTCCTCATTCTGCGGGTGGTTAACAAAATATATCAACAAAAATAAAATAAAATTAATCACAACGTTCTATTTGTGAACTTTGTGATTGACCGGTCAATTTTTTTTTCGGTTTCTGCCTCGCATGGAATGTTTGTGTTCTTTGTTTTTTATTTTCCGATTAAAAATACAGTGAAAATGTGAATTATTTGGAGTGCAATTGTGATTTTGTTTCGAATTCCAAGTGTGCAGTTTTCAAAGTGTTCCACGCGACAATCAACATGTGTTTGTTTGGATTTGACAATTGTCGCTCAATGCTGAGTTGGGTTTTGTTGTTTTCGCTGCTTATCGGGCAAACCAAACTTTCGTCTACTGCTCAAGTTCTCACAACCGAAGAAAGCAGTGCAAAATCTGAAAAGGGAGTTGATCCAGGTAAGTTAGATCGTCTGTTTGTTCCTTTTTTTTTTTTTTTTTTTTAATCACGAATATTGACTGTCAAATTTTTAAAATATATTTCTAAGGATAACATTTATATGTAAAGAATTTATTTTGAAAAGTTATTTATTTCAACATATTAATAATATAACGCGTGTTTTCATCATGCTATCGAAAATTCTAATGAAAAAAGAATAAGGCATGCAGTTATGTTGGTAACACCAATCATATGTAGAAAACGTTATTGCTTCAATAGTATAAAAATCAGAATAATTTAAGCACATTTTTTTAAATTCTATTCTTACATATATTGATTTGTGACTAGATATTTTAATCTGACTAATGGTTTATAACTGGAAAAAATATGACTTTTTTGAATTAGTCTTTTATTTAACAATGTATTTGTTAACTCTTTTCCGATTGCCATTTACTGAAAACAAATCCTTGTTAAAAATAAAATTAATTAATAAATATATTGAAATTTTTAAACTGAATTCTTAGGTAATTTATGTTAAATAAAAGTTTTTAATTTATCTCATGTGAGGCTACATTAAATACATAAAAACAATCACAAAAGAGAAAAGTTACATGATAAGATAAATATTTTCCAGTTTCTAATATTGTACCTCGTAAAAACGAATTAGGCGTTATAGTTAATTTGCTGATAATTTTTATTTTCCTTGAAAACATTTGTTTGAATTGATTTAATTAGACATGTTTCTTTTTCTTTGTATTAGCACAGCCTCATTTTTCTAAATTATAAAAACATTTTAAAAATACCAAGTCAATTCCAATTTCATTTTCAATGAAAGATCAAAGAAAGATGAATTTGTTTGGACGATTTATTTTTTATTTTTGGTGTTGGAAAATAAGAACCCATGTTACTTTTTCTGGAATTTTTCAGAAAGCGCAATGTTTCTATTGGTAACAAGATACTTTTAATTATTGGAAAATATTGAGGTGCATCTAAAAAGATATTTATAATATTTACCCTTTTCAGAAGTAAAAAAGAAGAAAAAAGGGTTTAATGCTTGTGTAACGAAAATATTAGAAAGGAAACAACATGTGAAAAATTTACAATCGAAAATGTAGTTATTTGAGTTTAATACTATTATTGTTTTGATTTTGATTGAAAATGCATTTGATCTCATTACCTAGTATGCAATGTATTCATTATGTAATAAAATGTTCATGTTTAAATTGAAATTAGGCATTCTTGTATATTCATGGATTTCTTGGAATTTGGACTAATTTAATGCTTTATGACACATTGTGAATTCATTATTGAAAGAAAAAAAAAGGATTTGAGATATTTTCACAAAATTTCTCATGCCTTTCACTGTACATAATTTTTTCACAAATTTTTTCATCAAATTTTCATCTACTTCCCGACTGACTAGATGCTTGAAATTTTGCTCAAGCTCAGTTTGTATGACAAATTATGAAATAATATTCATTTATAAAACTACAAAACAAAATTTGAAAATGAAAAAAAGAAATAGAATATGTGTACGTATACATATTTTTAAAATCACCATCACTTTTATGTAGTAAAAAAGTAACTAAAAAGTTTAAAAAAAAGAAATTAAATAAAAATGCACTGAAAATGATAACAGTTTATCATCATCTAAATAAAAAAAAAATTAAAGATTTTTCAATCCAGTTGAAAATTTTTGACTAAAAACTGAAGTCTTGTACACACTCAACCGTCTTAACTATCTAACTTAGGATCGTATGCAACACTTCAGTTTACTCTATAGCATTTTTTTTTTTTTTTCTCTTTTTTCACAGAAAATTGAATTTTTTTAAAAAAATTAATATATATATATTCATAGATCTGCTGACTACCTTGGAAATATTTGAGTATAAAATTTGTTTTATCATGAAAAACAGTAATTTTACTTATTGCTTGCGTCTCTCCGTATAACTCTTTAGAACGATTTTAACGTAATTTGTTTGATTAGCAATCCCATATATCATCACTTATTTCAAAATAAAATTATTCAAAATACTATATTTTTTGGATCTTGCTCAAGATTTTAATGCTCCTAAAGGTTATGGTAGAGGTATAAAATCGATGATTGATTTGGTTTAATGTTTTATCTTGCCCGTTCGCTCCCAGCATACTCCGTGAGTGTCTTCTACGGCCCAGGGTATCAATAGAGATACGCTCAATGAGAATGGTTAATTTGATTTTTTTAATGTTACTATATGACGTTACAATACCGCGAAATCTATATAGATAGGTTATTTGGAGTGTTGTACTTGGTGATATGGGCTTGGATTTCACTTCTGGCTACCAGGAGGGGGGGGGGTAGTAATTGTTAAAAGCACGTGCTGCGGCTCGGCTCTTTTAATGTAATGACATGATTTAAAGGGTGTACTTGCTTTCGGTTTGCTATTTTTCTTTCTTGCTTACTTCTTAGAAGTTCGAAGGAAAATTTTTGACCCTTTATGGGGGTTTGGGCTTTTGGTAGCAGATGTTCTCAGCTGTTCGTTTCATTGGGTCGGTTTTTATTTATAGCGATAGTCATGACGAAAAGAAAGTATTTATCTGATACTGAGATTTTCGAAGTAATGAATGAATTTGACAGTAATGTTAGCGAAAATAATTCAAATCCGTACATAGACATTAAAGAAAAAAAAAAAGTTCTAAGATGTGCCCTTTGCTCAAAATCTTGCGTGAAGCGTCAAAATATGTGTGTAAGATATGTGACGTTGTACTATGCATTGATTTTTTTTTTTTTATAAATATACCATAAAGCAAACTAAGATTTATCTTTTATATCTATATATTCCATATAATGGTACATCATTACACCATGAAATTTATGTAACATATGTAAATATATTTTGTAATTTCTTAAAAGTATGATTTTTTATGTAATTTTATGTATAAAATATTCAATTTTCGATTAAATCTTTTTTTCTTTCGTATATATTAAGTTTAATGCATTTTAAATAATATATGTAAATACCAAAATATTTTAATAAATAGCCGATTTTAGAGGAATTTTTTCACGAATTAGGCTTAATATCTAAAATCGTTTGGGCACAGCGTTACACACTCCGCGATAAGAAGCCGCAAGCCCAGAGAAGCACTTATTTTTTCTCCCTCTGGTAGCGAAAGGGCTAGATCTCTTCGAGACAGCCTCGATAGTCTAATGCTCATGGTCATCATCTCGCAACTGTCATTCTTTCTGTGAATCTTGGGTTCGAGTCCCGATGCCAATGATTGTCATTGTGCCCGTGATTTGACTGGCAACGTAGTCGGCAATGGAAACGCGTGCTGTTATCCGCTATGAATGGGGATATAGGACTAGTCATCCATGAACACCTACAGACAGTGTGTGGTGAACAGGTCATGTCTCTTCAAATGGTTGATCGGGCATCTCTCCACATCCATGAATGAAAACAGCACTGCTAGAGGGCAGGACATCGTGTTAAAGGACAGGCGCACAAAGGTGTCAGTTGTGACGTCCCCAGTGTGTCTTAGTCGTCCTCAGGTCCATACAAAACAATGTTGAGGTGGCTGTGCGACAACTCTTTGCCTCGCAAGGCCCCGAGTTTTACCAGAGTGGTTTCTTCAAACTGATTGCACGCTACGAGAAATGTCTCAGTGACATTTTTTTCAAACGTCTAGATTACAGTTACATTTCATTTGGCGCAGCATAGCCATGTCTGGCTATTGTGCCATTAAACTTTCCCATAATTCACTCAATCGCCCTAGTGATATTTTTCTCTCCCAAGTGGTTAGTCTTAAGTAAACACGGATGACATATCTTCTCGATACCCTTCACTATTTTCGACCCTTCTTCTTGTTAACCAATTTTTACGTTATTGATCCTTTTTACCGTCTATAGATTACAGTTTAAGCAAATGTTTAGATCAACTCTTAGCCGGCCATGCCGCCATAAGCCCTGTTACTCCCTGCCGAACTCAGTTTACCCATGTGTTCGGAAAATTAAAATTCTTCAGCAAATATTTTGAAAGCAATTATTTTTAGTGGAGATATTTGTACACAAATTATATGTCGTACTCATTAAAAAATAGCTTCTTAAGTTAATTTCACAAAAAATATATACTTATCATCTCAACTCTTACATTACTCACTCACGTGCCGTATTTAGTTCGCCATAGAAGACACAAACTTTAATCATTACGTAAATCCAAACATGGTAAGCTTTAATTTCCTCGTATCTTTCTCGTTTCACCCCTACGGCGTGACAACAGGAGGTGCACAGAAAAAGTGCGAGAATTAAATCTGTGTCGATGTCTGCGGTGGTGTTAAATGCATGCTGAGAACTCTTTTCAAAACACTTACGAACTCATTAAAAAAGTGCTTTATGTAAACTTCTTTGGTTAAATTTGTGTATTACACAATATCAAATAATAACCAGTCTAAAATAACTTTCAGGTTATACAGCAAACATTGGTGGGAAATGAATTGTTTCCTTTTGCGTAGAAAAATTGCTCAAAATCAAGCTTAGTATTATTGTGTGCAATCTCGGCTCAGCCTGCGTTGTTTCAATCTTTACTTAGAGTTCTGATGCAGTGGGACGAACACATGTTAAATCTATAGAGGCTACGATTCCCATTGACGTGGTGTGGGAGTTTAGAGAGGTTGTAAGAGGTGTCGTCGCTTATCCGAGACTCAAAATTACGAGGTCCATTGCCAGTAGCCCTCGTATTGCTTCTAAGTGCAACGTGAATGGAGATATGTGTCGGAATCTGGCCGATTCCGGTAATTCGTAAGATGATCTTTCGTTTTCTGGTTTTGCGCATTTCCAACGAATTTACCGATTATATTGTTACACTACATCTAAAGTTTATTTTGTTCAAATTGTATTATTAGTTTGTGTTGCTCTAAGAATAAGATGTGGTGAAATCGCCAGCTTCACATCTGGGGAGTCATTAATTCAAATCTCGATTCGATGAATAATCATCTATTACGTCTCACTAAGAAGCAACACGAGGGCTATTGGCGACGGAAAGCGTTATTTTGAATCTCTGTGAAGCGATGAGGGGCGACGCCTGAAGTGGCAACCCTTCTCTTCCGTCTTTGGAAGCGTGCTTTCCCTAAGTACGTCAATCATGACCTCGAGTTGACCTAATGATCATTTTTACTATGGATTTATTGTCTTTGGTAAACATAGATGACTTGCAACCGGTATACTCTAGCTAGTCTTTTCTATTTCGACCTGTGGCCGCGGTAGCCTAGTGGTCATGGTTTCGTATTCGTGGTCGGCGGTTTTCGTTCAGTCGCAGGTTCGAGCCTTGGCCTCTAAAGACCCGCCGTGTAGCCGGGGCTGATGCACGTCAAATCTATCGGGGCCCAAAATCTTCCCAAGCTTTGTGTGGAAATTAGGAGAGTGGGATGCCATCTCAGGTGTCGTCCTCGTCACTTGACCAAGGTTCAAAACTACGAGGTCCGTTGCCAATAGCCCTCGTGTTACTTCTAATGCGACTTTAACCAAAACTAAACTAAAAAAAAAAACTATTTAGACCTTCTTTCTCGTCAACAAATTTATTATATTTTACTTTTTTTTCTGGCTAGATTACAGTTTAAACAAAATTTTACAGCAGTATAACCAGTTTTGGCTCTTGCTCCGTGATCCCAAGAGTATCCCTCACTGTCTAAACTTCTACACCATTCAGTTGTGAGAAATTTCATCCCTCACTGCACAATGGGTCTTCAGTGGAATCGAACCCACGACTTGACGTAAACAATGCCTACTGTAAACTCGAGACCACGACCACCCGATTGACGTGGACTCTCCATTCTTTCAAAAAGTTATAGTTTGGAAAATGGTGAGATTTAAGAAGATGAAAATAGTTTCTATCAACAGTTATTTATATTTAATGCAGATTTGAGCTAAGAATTTAACTGTAACTAAACTAAACTAAAACTAAACTGTAACTAAAACAAAGGACATCACCAGGTTAGCCTCAAATGTTGTTACGTTCTTAAGTAAGGAAATTGAATCCTCTTTACAGATAGCTTTTGGTCTTTTGTAGGAACATGCAGTTCATAAGTTTTGCACGATGTTTTTCATTATCAGAGTGCCACTTTCGTGTTTTAATATATCCGTGATTTTCCGAAAGTAAAATAAAACATTTTTTTTTCATGAATTTTAGTCCAAAGAACGATGACTCACTGCACGAATGGAATTTTCATCGGCGAGGAATTCTTTATATGTGCATAAATGGGTCATTTGTGCGTTCGAAACTTGTGATTTTTTTAGGCACGTGTCTTTTCTCCTGCCTTTTTGTATTTTAATTGTATATTTCACTTCTGAATCAACATGCTCTTTAACTACCGAAAGGCAACGGTAGAAACAGTTCAGCTTCATTCTATAAAAAAACTTAAAAATAAAAGTTATGAATGGATTTCGGTACTCTCTTTGTCTCTCGCTGTTTCAATCGAATTGGTGTCACAAGTCCCGATTTCACCAAGTATCTGGGCTGACGCACATTAAATCTATTGAGACAAAATCAACATTTTTATGTGGTGTGGAGTTAGGAGATGGAGGTGCCAGCTAAGATATCGTCCTCGTCTCTTGAACGAAACTCGAAGTTAGGAAAGATACATTGTCAATAGCCTTCGTGTTGCTTCTAATTTCGACCCAGATACCCAAGTGATTTTTTTTGTTTCCTAGAGATGCATTGTCTTTGGTATAAGAGAATGGCGCACCCGTTGTGATCGTAGCGATTTCTCTATTTTTAACCCTCTTTCTTATCATCCCCCCTTTTCTTACAATTTTTGCCCTCAGGGACTAACAATCAACAAGTAAGTACTTCAGAAACATCTTAGTGATATTTTTCCTTTCGCATATGATTTACTGCTTTTGGTGAACACGCTGATGACGCGCCCCCGGAATACCCTAGAGATCCTTCTCTACTTTCAATCCTCTTTAAATCAATTTTTATTCTCTCCCCCTATTTTGTGTGAGATTACACTTGTTTGGCGCAACATAGCAATATCTGGCTATTGCACCATTAAGTTCCACCATCACTCACTCACATTCTTCCATCTTTCTTACGTGGCATGATCACGGCCTCGCGGCTTGAGTTGATTTCGTCAAGTCAAGGTTTTGAGCCCAGATGCCACTAAATACCTGCCGTGTAGCGAGGATGAAGCACGTTAAATCTAATCGAAGTTCCAATTCCTCCTGTTATCATTGTGTAGAAGTTTTGAGTCCAGCTCAAGTGGCATCCATTTCCTTTTGCAGAGACTCAGGTTTGCCAATAGCTTTCGTGCTGCTTCTCAGTGTGACGTTGATAAACAAGCTCTCCATCTTCTTTACTTCTAGACTCCGGTTACACATGAATTGGTGTATCATGGCAACCTTTGGTTCTCTTACTATAAACCTCAAATTTAATTCACTCTTCTAAATGGGGCCTTTACAAAGCAATCTTTCCTCTGTGCCTGAGACAGTATTATTCGCGTGCTATTGTATTTGTATCCCATGAGGTGACAACGGTGACCACTCGATTATCGCACCCGGCCTTATGCAAATTATTTCGCTAGTTGCTCCCAAGTCCTGATGATGCGAAGATCTCTTGGCATCAAGGAAAAATCTACATGGACGTCCGATTTTCAAGTTCATGGGTGGAGCTATATTTTACCAGAGTGAGGCGTCAACTTGGGAGATATTTTTTGTCACATGAACGATTCAAAATTACGTAGGTTGCCGCATTAGCCTCTTGGTCATGTTGCGAACTCGCGGACGGCGTTGTTTTCTTCGAGTTGTGGGTTCGAACCCTGATGACACTAAGACCCGCCGTGTAGCAGGCTGATGTATGTTTAAATCTGGTAATGGTCCTAAGTCATCCCATTGGTGAGGTGTATATGTTTGGAGAGGGAAATACCACAGCATAGGTGTCGTCCTCGTCACTTGACTGAGGCTCAAAAGTACGAGGTCCGCCACCAATAGCCCTCGTGTTGTTCCTCACCGCAACATCAATAAACAATCCCGCAATAACACAAAATTTTGAAGTCCGTCGTCAACAGCCTACATGTTTCTTTTTTGAGCGACGTTAATAATAAAAAACAAAAACGACTATCAATTCATTAGATACTCTATGTAAAATAATACTTAATTGGCTCGTTTTAAATTAAGTAGTGCTAGCCGTTAAGAAGCAGACTCCTGGAATTGGACTTCGCCATTACTGGGTAGGCGGTTATGGCGAAGATTCTATCACTTCCGAAAAATCCACATGAGTAGCGACAGCCCAGATGTTATACATTAATTGAAAATTTCATTACTCTATATATTTCTCAAATAAAGGATTCCAATATAAACTCGGGCAGTAGGAAATCGATACGCTTGCACGCTAGTCATTCAAGCGTAAAATAAATGCGATTCAATAAACGTGAATCAACCACTTCTGGTCGCATAATGGGTGTTTTCCGATCTTGTTTATTCGAAGCAATGTGAACGTTGAAGCTGCGGATAGCTGAAAATGCAAATGATACAAGCAAACACCGTACTTTAATTTACAAAAATAACACGATTAGTTATTTGAATATTTATTTTTTAATCGCATTATAAGATTCCAGAAATATTCTTAAATCTTACTTATAAAAAAGTTACTGCATTATTTCACATCATTAATCATGTGTAGTAAAAACAATTAATCTTTAAAAGACATTCATTTGGTTGAATAAAAAAAAAAAAAGAATTAAACCGTCTGTTTTATGAATTATTGAAAATAATAAGAATGAAGAGATGACATTAATTTTAATATAAATTTTAAATATATATTTTTTACTATTGAGAAATCAATAGCATTGTTTCCAGAGTTTATAAGTCTACTTTGCAACTCTTTAACTTGACGAGGTGTGGAAATTTTGAAAAGGAGGTGGTAACGCATGTGTCGTATGATCGCCTGATTGACGTTCAAAATGAAGGGGTCCATTGCCAATAGCCATCGTGTTGCTTCTTAGAGCGACGTTAATAAACAATCTACTTGAATTTTTGCAAAGAATAAATAGTGTTATATCATGATATTTCCATTTGATTTCGTGTAACACCCTTCAAGAGTTATATTTTGAAAACGTTCTCTTAATCTTAAATAACTTTTATCTTTAGAAAATCGTTCTTTTAATATGAGCTAAACTGTTGTTTCTTTGAGAAAAGGACATCAACAAAAATGCGTGGGCATAAAATAAAGGACACATGGTGTTAGGTTCAAAAGTTTGGCATTATAATACATTATGATTGTAATAATTACATTTAGATTGTTATATATACATTGTTATATACAAAGTATGTACACATTGTTAAAATTATTTATTATAAAAGTTTATCGCCTGCTTTTATTTTAACATGTGAACAGAATATTATAGTGTCTACTGTAATAATTTATCTTCTACTGTTATTTTAATATTTAATTTAATGATGGGTTTTTATGGCAGAATCATCCAACTTTGCTCTTTTTGTTGTTAATAATGACAAAGTTTTTATACTTTTGGATGTTTTGCTTGTGAAAATTAAAAAAAAAAAGAAAGAAACGTAAGGAATCTGAAGAATTAATTGCTTCTGTGGAGCCTGGGAATCGGAAGAACGTTTACTTCACGCTGATGAATATTTACTTAAGTGAATCGGTGACATATATAGAGGAGATGTTGTCTACCCATTATAAGATTTGAAACTTTCATCGTCGAATTAGAGGCTCCTGATGCCCCTAATGACTGGTCATGTAGCAGCGATTATGCACGTTTAATTTGCCTAGGCTTATAGTCCTCAGGTTAGCATGATCGGATGTTAGAAGAAGGGATGCCAGCTTAGATTGTTTCTTTATCGTTTGACCGTGCCTCAAAATGACCCTCTCAGGAGCGTACCGTCTTCAGATAAGTACGGAAATCGTGATTCCGAGGTTCCCAACTAATCTGTTTTTCCAAAGGAGTTTACTCTCTTTAATAAACAAGGGTGACGTACATCCAGGATATCTTAGCGTACCTACTTCTTTTTTTTTATCCTTCTTCCTTATCAATTAATTCTTAAATGGCATGATTCGTTGTCAATAGCCCTCGTGTTGCTTCTTAGAGTGACGTTAATAAAAAACCTCGCACAGCATTAAAAATCTTCATTACGCTCAACAAATATGCCTTAAAGAAGTTGCTACCAAGATTGCAAGAAATGATGAATCACCAAGTTGATGGATATATCTAGTTCCCTTGTCTAGCTAAGAGAAAGATGGAATAAATTTTACATGTTGAGGCATTTTTTTTCCGAGTCTGGGTTCAAAATATAAGGCGGGGTAGTGTTAATATTCAGCCTTTGATATTCCAGACTATTCTTGGCAGTTGAAGTAAGTATCGAACTTCCAACTCAACGACTGCATCGCTTCATCCGTGTCCAAGTCACGTATCAATCAATCGAGCAATATAGCTACTGATCATTATTCATCAAGAAACGTTCGGCTTCATTACTAATCGAACGAACGAAGAATTCCTTTCCTTACATCATTATCCTGCGCAACATTTAAAGATATTGCTTTGAATTATGTAATAGACTCGAGTGGATTGATAATAAAGAAAATAACTTCATAACATCTACATTGGCTACGTGAAGCCGACGTTAGTTTGTTTTTACCATCGTTTTCTTTTTTTGTTCCGAAATATGGGCAAAATGACCACTGGCATTCTCTAAGGCATCACAATCGGGAAAGGAAGTGAGAATCCAATGAGTTAATGGGGCCATTTGGGAAAATCTTTACTTCGAGTGTAAATCCCGTGAAGAATTCTTTCCTTCCCAAGAGATTCTGTTTATTGGTGAAGGAGCCTTTACTTTATATATACCGAAATAAAAGTCTATAAGTAAAACACTCAGTATTGTTAATTTATTAAACTTGTTTTCCATGCAAATAATATAAAATAGGGTTGCATGTATGCATTTTAATGTATTAATTTATATAGCTTTCTAATTTCATATACAATATACAGTACTTTCTCAGTTCACCTATGGCTGCGATAGCTTAGTGGTCATAATTGCGGATTCGTGGCCGGCACTGTTTTCGTCGTGTCGTGGGTTCGAGCCTTGATACCTGAAAAGACCCGATGTGTTGAGGGGCTGATGCACTTTAACTCTGGTCGAGGTCTTAAGTTTTCCAGTTGGAGAGATGTGAAAGTTGGGGAGAAAGGTGCCATCCCAGGTATCGTCCTCGTCGCTTGACCGAGGTTCAAAATTACGAGGTCCGTCGCCAATAGCCCTCGTGTTACTTGTCAGGGCGACGTAAAAAAAAAAAAAACTACATATAAGACGGAAATTTATTTCAGAATCCAAACTTTGTTTCGCATTCTTTGATGACATTATTAAACTTCATTAACGTGGACTAAGGTCTTTTGCCGGGTGAAACGGTTTGAGAACAAAGCATCGGGATTTACCCAAGTTAACTAAAGTCATTAATTCCAACACATTTCAATAAAATAAGGTAAATTATTTCAAAAATGCAAGAAGATTAGGACAGAATAATGTACACGATCGTGCATAATCTTTTTATAAAACAATCAAATGACGTCTGTGAAGGATAATTAGGGTCAATTTGTCACTTAATCCTTCATTATTGTTAGTGTCAGGCAACAATGCTACGATTATAGCCTCGTTAGCGGGCTTCCGATAAGTTGCGATAGATTTTTTAAGGATGAAAAGTAGTAGACGGAAAAAATATATTATTTCAAAACAAACCATCTTCTCGTCTTTAATCTTCTTGTGCAATTTTCCTATTGTGATATCCTTTCTAAATGAACTAACATCTATTATTCCGCTTGTAAGTAATGTCTTTATTGCAAAAGCTGACTCTTCTAAATGTAATCAGGAATGTCTGCGTTTCGAGATTTCAGTTATTTACATATTTCCTCTAATTCAAAAGTAGGTTTTTAAAAACATTTTTAAAGATTTTCTTTTTAGAAACATGTTCCCCTTTAATGAAATGTGCCCAATTTGCTAGACGCATTTTTTGTCCAAATTATTTACAGTTTATTGTGTTAATTCTCCTCGGAGGTTTTTCTTCTATAAAATAAATACTAAATAAGTAAGATCATGATTCCCGAAATATCTTTGGGATTTTTTTCTTTCTCATGAGTTTTCCTCTCTTTTGTAAATACGGGTGACATACGTTCTCTACACCCTAGAGATCCTTCTTTATTTTTGACCCATCTTCTTGTCAAACAATGTTTACCATTTTCTTTCTTTTTTTCTCAAGTTTTTCAATTTAAACAAAGGTTTTGTGCTGCTTAGCCAATTTTGGCTTTTGTGTCGCAAATGTACTGTCACTTACTGTGTCAGTTGATGCGGCTGGGACAGCCGAATTGTCATGTCGCGAGCTCATATGACCAACAGTGCTTCCGTTGAGTCGAGGATTCGAGTGTTGATGCCACTAAAGACCCGTGGTATAGAAGGCCTGATGCATGTTAAATCTGTTCACTATAGTGCAGTGTAAAAGTTTGGAGAAGGACGTTCTACTTCGGGTGACGTCCTCGTCATTTAATCGAGGCTCAAAATTACGATGTCTATCTCCCAATAGCCTCAGTGTTGGCTGTAAATTCGTCGTCAATGAATCATGTGTTAGTTGCTTACTGTAAACATAGTGTATCCCATATCATTCGTTTACTTATTTTTATAAAATTTTATTTTACAAATATATTTCATTCATCATCACACATTTGAATTGGTATTTCCTAATGTATTCCGCTTTCTCTTATGATTGATTTTTTTTCAAAGTTACATTTTCATGAACAATCTTAAGCGTAATTTTGTCGAAAAATGTGAATGATGAATTTTTCAAAAAATTAACATTTAAAAAACTGTGTTTGAATCAGTCGTTCTTCTTCAAGCTGTAATGCACTCATTCAATGTAATTATACTTATTTCTCACAAAATAATGTCAACTTGCGAGGCAGTTTACTATATCGGTATCTACCTGCATCATATCATAAACAGTTTTAAAAAATTTACTCGTTTCGAGATTTGTATATCTACATGAATTTTTCTTGCATTGTTCACGAAGAATAATAATAAAATGTATAATATCCTAATTTGAAATGCATATTTTCATGATATGTTCATGAAGAAGTACATTTTTAAGAATTATGTGTTTGTGTATTTCTCTCACGAAATACACAAACCTATGTATTACCTACTTTAGGTAAACACGGGAATCATAAACTTGAATGCCCCTAGTGATTTTTTTTTTCTTTTCCATGGGTTTGATTGTCTTTAGTAAACACGAGTGTCACTCTCTCTGAATAATTTAGCAATCAATATATCTACTTTCGATCCTTCTTATCAACCGATTTTCGAGTCATGGTAGATGACTGGTTCGGATCCGAGCTCGCTGCCGGCATTATTTTCATTCGAAACGCGTGTTCGAATCCTGATGCCATTAAAGGCCCATCGTGTAGCGGGGCTCATGCACGTACAACCCTTGCCCCTTTACCACTGTTTTCTTTCCTTGCGCGTATTTCAAATTCCGTGTTCCTCACCAATAATTGAATGTTTAAATAAAATCGTTATCAACTGAATGAAATGAAATTAAATCGTACTAAAATTTCAATTCAATACATTTGAAACGGAGTGAAGATTAATGTTTCAGTTTAACTATAGGAATCGATATAGTAATTGTAACAATGAGCAATAGCTATATAATTTTGTAATGGATAGAATTTCAATTGATTATGTGTACAGAAAATCGACAGTTCATTGGGGACTTTGTGATCGAGGAAAAACCTGTGTTGGCTATGCACTATGAGTTTAGTAGTTAAGTCAACAGTTGTTAATGGGTGGTAACCCGTATCCTTATCTAAATTTCATTGACATATATTCGTTCGCTCGATAATAACTGCTAATTGAAAAGATGTAGCTGGTAGCTGTCTTTAAGTAAGTTTCTGACCCGCATTCTGACATTTTTGTGCCTGCTGATTTTGGTTTCGTATTTTCACGAAATGCGGTCGTTTAGGAAGAACAATTTTATAAAATGTGAATGTTCACATTTTCTTCTGTTGATTCGTGTTTCTGGACACTATCTTTCGCATCATTCAATAGCTTCCACGGCTTATAAACAAAAAAAAGTGCACTTGAAAAATAGTATTTCCGATTAAAGAAGTGGCGGTTAAATATGAAGCGTGTAAATCCACGAGTACGCAAGCGTTTATGATACGCTTAAATTGAGCTGGTTGTCACGCATGTACCCTTAAAATCACGCCATTGCTACACAGGGATGAAACAGGTACCATAACGGATTCCATTATAAAGGTAAAAAGCTATTTAAATATGCATACTCGTATAACTGATAAGAAAGGAAATTCATATTTGATGTGTCGTGATTGTCATTTAGTATTAAGTAGTTATAAATTCAAAGTTGAAAGAACAAAAGCTTAAAACTATAACAAAATTAAAAATTATTAAAATATACAGCTAAATATGATTTAAAGCGAAAGATATAAGCAAGAAAAATATATAAATTTCATATAAAATATTTATGATAAAAACATAAATAAAATAGATATAAAAATGCAAGGAAAAAACAGAAAAATTGAAATTGTTTTAAAATAAAACAAATCGGAAATAAAGCTATTTAATACCTCCAAAGACTTAGAACTCCGGTGAACATTGTACATATATGTGTGTGTGTGTGAGAGAGAGAGAAAGAGAGAGAGAATGAGTGATTGCGGGTGGCGTTAATAATTAAACATAATTTAAAATTATACAAAATCAAACAAATTTCAAAATCATAACCACTAAGACCAAATTTGAAAATTTATTAAATTTAAAGAATTGCAGTTACCAAGAAATATTTTTAAAAAAGCAAAATATCTGAATAACCAAAATAAGTATGTTAAGAATTATACCGTAATTTTAAAACATACAGAATAATAAAATAAAGTTAAGCTCTCCGAAAAATGGTGTTTCATATGTTTAAGGGGAAAACAAACAAACATTGTATAAATGTTAACTTTTAACAAGATGTGACGTCATTCAAACATACTATTAATCTGAATTTAATAAAAAGAAAGAATATATAAGATTTGTGACACCTTAATATTCAAATAATTATTGCCTATCGAAGGAACCATAGTAAAATCGCTTGTAAAGCAAACTCGCGAGTTCCCAAACCGCGTTTTAACAGGATCTTACTGTCTTGAAGTATTTCTCTGTCAGAAAAGCATCAAAATTTTTGAGGTGCATTCTCTAACATCAGGCCATAGACTGTATTTGTGAAATGTATTTACAACAATAATGAAACTTTTTTTTAAAAAAAATGACCATTAAAGGAAATATATTTACATCTAGAAAAAGGGAAGAAAAAAAAGCCTTTTTTTGAAAAAAAAACTCTTCGCATAATAAAGCATTCTTTCGAATAAAGAAACGTGTCTTCTTCCCAAGCAAATTTAATACCACTTACTGCTCCGTGCCATTGAATTCTCTGCTACACAAATTATTCCTGTGCGATTGTGGCATCGAACATCTTATTAGGGGTGGACAGAAGATTGCTTCCGGCAGGGAGCGCCCGTAATGAGGTTCCCCGCCATCTGGCTTCCCGCCGACCCTTTTTATACAAGGGAGGGGCATTCGAAAGCACACCCTTTGGGAGAGAGCAAACGATAGCGTCTACCTGTCGACGCGTGACTCCGAAGGAAATCGTTTTCAGCAACAGTTCGTAGGTTGTCGAGGGGAAAGAAGATGTCGAATAAATGAGTTCATCGAATTTTTAGGATTGTTAATTTGTCTGCCGCAACTTAAAAAGAAATCACAGTTCCGGTTGTAAATAAATTAACAGCCTAAACATTTTTCACTTGTGTGTGTGTGTGATGCACTTTTATTTTAAATTAATTTGTGAAGTTTTCTTTACGAGTATATTTATTAAACTACGATATTGAATTAATGAACTACTTATAATATCATTTTTAAAAAAATATATAAGCTTCGTAAATTAATGTCCATCAACATCTTCGTTCTGTGTGTAATGTGCCGATGAATTTGGAAAAAGTTAAAAATCAACCTATATCTCTATTTTCCATAACGTTTAATTATATTTCATAATTTATTCTCTGAGCAATGTATTAAATTTATTACAGAAACATTATTTTTTTTTCTATGTGCCCTGAAAATACCACATAATTCGCATAATTATATGTGTTCGCTTAAAATTTATTTTATTATTTGTACTTTGTATATATTTAATACATAATTTTTTTTTAAGTTCCTTTATTTACTCAAAGTAATTACATATTACAATATAGGACATATGAACTATTTTTAAGGATTATTATTCTTCAAGTATTTGTAACTTTTGCTAACATGTTGTTGTTTTGGGAAAATAGCGTCAACAAAATTTCGTGGCAATAAAATGAAGGATCCAGGGTGTTAGGTTCAAAAGATTGACGCTATAAAACATTGTGAAAATAATTTCATTTAGTTTACTTAAGGTATATTTGTATTGCTAGTTAAGATATATTTAATTTAATATTGTGTCGTCTACTTTAATATCCGAACACAATATTATTGTCTACTTTAATCATTTATCGTTTGCTTTTTTTTTTTTAATATTTAATTTAATAAATGATTTTTATGGCAGAATCATCTGTTTTGAATTTTTTTGTTGTAACATTTGCATTGCTTTTATACTTCAGAATGTTGTTTTTCTTGTGAAAATAAAAAAACATTAGGAATTTGAAGAAGGTTTTTTTTTCTTTCTTGATAGTGATTGCTTCAGTGGAGCTTGGGGCTCGATAGTACGCTTACTTTACGCTAATTAATGTTCATTCGGTTTTTTAAAGAATTTAAGAAGGGGGGGAAGCATTAGCACATTTGAAAATAAAATTAGTAAAACCAATTTTTTTCTTCTTTTTTTTTTCAATGTTAGGTGCCAAGACAGAAACAGGCCCTCTAGCTACAGCACATTTTTCAATTCAATTTGCAATATTGTTACGCGGTAGAATGGCTTTAACAGTGAAGATGGACGCGATTTTGTGCCACAGGGCTCTTTCAGAGTAAATCTGAATTTTTAATTCTCTTTGAGATTCTGTAGCAAAATTACAATAACTTCCTTTTAACAGGAAATAAACAACACATTCTTAAGTCTACAAAAACACAAATTCATAGTTCCCACCATCGAACGCAGCACTTCAAAATACGGAATTACAATATCGATTGGCAAAAAAGGTCCATGGAATAAAAAATTTTAAGAATTCTTTCAAGAATGTACTCATTTCCCGATTGCATGCAGCCCAAAACACCGCATGTTATTTTCAGATTTAACAGTTATTACTATGACCATAGATAATGTATTTGAAAGTGGAGAATCAGACCTTAATTTCTATAAAAATCGAACCAAACGTTAATATAATTGCTTGGCCGCAGTGGCCTACTGATCATCGTCGCGAACTCATGGCTGGCGGATTTTGTCGATTCGTGGTTTCGAGCCTCGATGCCACTAAAAACCGACCGTGTAGTGGAGCTGATGCACGTTAAATCTGTCGAGGACTTAAGTCATCCCGTTAGCGCGGTGTGGAAGTTAGGAAAAGGAGGTGACAGCTCATGTGTCATCCTCGTCACTTGACCGCAGTTGAAAATTACGAGGTCCGTCACCAATAGCCCTCGTGTTGCTTCTTGTGCGACTTTAATAAAACCAACCAACCGATCGTTAATATAATTGCTAAATCACCGAAATGTCGTATACATATTGAAATATTCAACAATTTTTCATTCCGCCATTCACTATATTAGATCTAAATAGCCCGTGTTAAGAAATCTCTCATCTCCACTTTTATTAAATAAACGGATAATTGAAACCAGATTTCAATACCCACTTCATTGTTTATTATTATTATTGTTCTAAACAGATTAAATTTGAAAATCCGGAGAAAAAAGAGAATTAAAATTGTGGCAATATACAATTGAAATTGATCTAATTTTCTTCCGGAAATATCTGAAATGCAATATTTCAGAGGACTTATTACCAGTTGTAATTATGCGTATAATTATTTAATCTATATTCTCTCTCAAGAGATAATAAAGGCAGAGGGTGCATTTCCTTTTTCCCTAATTAAGGAAATTTGTCGCTTCATTTTTTTCCAACAGAAAAACAAATTTCCACACGTTATTACATTATTCCAACTACTTTGTTGCGTCTGCAGTTTTCTTAATTAACGAATCTTCAAAAACTTGTAAGCTGTGTAAACAAAAGCCGGATAATGTCTGATGTTGGTATTTGTTGTCATATAATTTACATCTTGCTTAAATAACCGAGGTACAGTAATTATTATATTACGTGAAATAAGCGAGGCAGTCGGAAATAACGAGGTGTTGTTAAATTACGTTACTGGAGAGCATAAATATTGATAATTATAACACTAGCATGTGTTTAATGTAGAAATATTTGTTTTTCACTGCAAGTTCAGTCCTTTCTTAACACTAACTGTATAAGATGTAAGCTTTGAACTGCTTTATATTTTTAAACTATGTATAATATTGTTTTGAATAATAAGTACTTTTAATATTGTAATTGAATGATTGGTGTGGTTTCAAAAATATCTGAATATATTAGGAAAAAAAAATCAATAATTTCTATGGTTTTTGTGTGGGACTCCTACTTTAAATAAGCAGCACCATAAAATATAATTCATTCTATGAAACGAAATTTCTTAAAAACAGTTTTCTCTGCTTCTAAAATACAGATTGTCAAAAATACTGGTTGTAAAAAAAATACTGATACGTTTTTAAATCCAGTATAGAAAAAAAAAAAATCCCTTTTTTTTTAAAAATAAAGACATGCTAATGCTCAATACACTCTATTTAGGTTTTTTTTTTAAATAAGAAAAAAGTAGTACAATTTTTATTTATTATTTGCATGACAATAGCTCAAATAATGATCTTAGAAATGTTTGATATTTAACATTCAATTTTCAAAAGTATCGTTTTTCATTTGAGAAATTTGTTTTCCATGAAACATTTTGCAAATAATAATGAAATTTCTTAAAAAATGAAATTGGCTTTGCTGATTTTATTTTTATATCTTCTAACGTTTTCTGTTCCAGTTAAGTTCTCGAAAAGTAGAATTATTCAAAACAAATATTAAGTAATGTAATATAAGCTTTTTTCCGAATCCCAGGCTGCACAGAAGGTATTACTATCGAGAAAAGAAAATACCCTCTTCAATTTCCTAATGTATTTTCATTTTCAAAAAGCAAAACATTCCAAAGTACAAAAGCGTTACCAATGTTAACAACAAAAAGAATAAAAACAGTCGATTTTACCATAAATATCTACTATTAAATTGAATATTAAAGTAAGAGAAAACGTAAATTATTGAAGTAGACAATAATGAGTTCATTTACTTTTATCAGAGAACATCCCTTATTCAGAACTCATTACCATGTACACGCTATGCAACATGTTAGTGCATATTAAGCACAGAGCAATGAGTTTCCACACAAGATGGAGGGCAGTGACACGCGCTCCGAAACAACCCTGACCCAAAGAACGATCAGGAGGGCGATTTTGAATTGGGTTTCATTGTCAATAAAACATCTTTCACGCTTCCTGCCCCCACCGACTCTCTATCGCCTTTGTTGTGAATCCACTGTGTAAGCCTCCCAAATTATAAGTGTAAGATATTTATATTTTACTTAGTGGCTACAATAGTAGCGCGCGAAGTGTTACAATAGTAGCGCGCGAAGTGTTACAATAGTAGCGCGCGAAGTGTATTGGATTTATTCAGTATTCTAAATGTTCACAAGCGAGTAACGCCATTTTTTTTGTATTGTTTTTCATTTCAATAGTTAAAGTGTCTGTAAATAAAATTTCTATAGTTTTTGGCATATCGACGTTATTATTGAACCCTGGCTTTTTAAGTATACAACATAGTGGCATCCCTGCCGGGATTGGACGAAGTTTTTTCATCCTTACGATACGTCAATCGGATTGTTGATAAGCCAACGATCTTTAAGAGAGCCAAAAACGAAAGTGGAAAATGACTACTGAAATAGAAATTGCCAAACAGAAGAGGAAAGCAGCCAGAGCTACGTATTCAAAGACAGTCAACAAATTACAAGAAATACTGGCCGCTGAAAGTCCAGATGTAGATGATTTAGAAATTCACCTTGATCAGCTTACGGAAAAGTTCAAGGACTTAAAGACATCGGACGAGATATTCCTCAATTTACTTCAAAAGAAAACTGGCATTACTCAAGCTGAGTATGAAAAAGAATATGAAATCGCTCAGGATTATTATGAGAAACTATCTACGTTTAAAATCAAGGTTAAAAGAGCAATAGCTTCGGCCGAAAAAGATAACGGAAGTTCCGCCTCTCCTAACCCTACTTGGCGCCCTGCTGACGGTGCACATGCCGCTACGAAAGCGAAACAGAATTTGCCCGAAATTCGACTGCCTCAGTTCGATGGTGATCCACGTAACTGGTTGACATTTTGGACTCAATTCCACAAAATACACGAAGATTTAAGAATACGCGACAAGTTCCAATATCTTCTTCAATCCATGAAGCCGGACTCCATAGCTAAGCAGATAGTAGAATCCTTCCCAGCGACGGAGGCCAACTACAATAAAGCTATTGAGTATTTGGAGGAGCGTTTTGGAAAAGAAAGCGTATTGATACAAATATACGTGCGAGAACTCTTGAAACTGGTTATAACCGACAAAGCGAAGATAGATTTCCTGACTCTGTACGACAAACTACAAACTCAAATTCGTGCCCTTGAGTCCCTAGGACTGACACAGGATAAATATGCTTTCCTGTTGTTCCCGTTAGTTGAATCTGCCCTCCCAACCGATTTAATTAAGATATGGGAGAGACAAAAAAATGCCGCTGCGGAAACAGGTAAGAGTGATTTGGAATCACTAATGGAGTTTGTTAAGAAGGAAGTAGATACAGAGTTTAGAATTAAGATTACTCGTGAAGTTTTAAGGCCTGAAAAATGTGTTGTTAAGAAAAATATGTACGATACTGAGGTAAAAAGTGTTCCTACTGCTTGTGAATTGCTTAATGCTAATAATAATGCTAAGAATCATTTTTATGATAATAAGTTTAAGTATAAGAAACCTGTTTGTATATTTTGTGATACTGTATTTCATTTATCTGAGAATTGTGATAAGGCTTATTCTATGAGCTTAGATTGTAAAAAAGAAATTATTAAGAAGAGAAATGCTTGTTTTGTTTGTCTCAAATGTAACCATCGAGCAAATCAGTGTAAGTCTAAACACAAGTGTCCCTTGTGTAAGAAACGACACTTTGTTGTTTTGTGTCCTGATTTAAATTCTCAAATAGTTGAAAAAATCTCAAATGGAGATAGTGAAATCAAAACTAGTGAAAGCAAAACAAGCACTCTCAACAATTATATTGAAGTTTCTGATGTGTTTTTGCAAACTATTGTAGTTAAAATTAAGAATGGTTCTAAAGAAATGTTAATAAGAGCTGTATACGATTCAGGTGCTATGAAATCTTATCTAAGTGATGATATTGTTAAAAAAATGAATATTAAGTGTATGGGTGAAACAAGAATCAAACAATCATTGTTCGGTGGAGTAGAAACCCCCGAGACGGTATATAAGAATTATTCAATTGAGTTAAGTGACATTAATGATGGTTATAAGTGTAAGTTGAATGTTTTAGGTCAAAAATGTATTTGCTCTAGTCTAAAACAAATTCCATCTGGTCCTTGGCTAAACGAACTTAAGTTACATAAAATAAAAATTAGTGATCTTAAGACCAATAATTTAAAGGTTGATAAGGAAATCAAATTGTTAATTGGTGCTGATGTTGCCGGTAAATTATTAACTGGTAAACTTGTAAATCTTGAGTGTGGTCTGACGGCGATAAATACTAAACTAGGTTGGGCGATTTTGGGAAAGTTTAACCCTGGCACTGAGCCAACTTTAGAGAATTCGGCTTCTCTCATTACGTCACTATTTGTAAAGGAGCGATGTATAAGTGATTTATGGAGATTAGATGCTTTAGGCATTACAGAACCTCCAGTTAGTAAAAACAAAGCTCTATTACAAGAGGATACGCAGAAATATTTTGAGGAAACTTTGAGTGTTGATAATGAGGGTCGTTATGAGATCGCTTTACCTTGGGTTTTAGATAATTCAGTTTTGCCTAAAAATAAGATTAATGCGGAAAAGTACCTTTCAAATGTAAAAAGAAAACTAACGAATTCCAATAATTTTGATAATTATGGTAAGGTTTTTGAAGAATGGTTAGATCTTGATATAATTGAGAAAACACCAACTGAGGAAGTAAGAGGTGTTCATTACTTACCTCACAGGCCTGTAATTAAAGAAAATAGCACCACTAAGATAAGACCAGTGTTTAATGCTAGCTATCATTTACCTGGTGTCCCTTCTTTGAATGATTGCTTAGCAACTGGGCCTAATTTAATTGAAATTATTCCCTCTATCTTAAATCGTTTTCGTATGAATTACGTAGGTGTTACTTCTGACATTGAGAAGGCTTTCCTACAGATTGCCATAAGAGAAAAAGATCGCGATTTTTTACGGTTCCTATGGTTTGATAAGGGTAATCACGAACTGGTAGAAGAGTATCGACACAGAAGAGTTGTTTTTGGTATTACGTGCAGTCCATATTTGCTGGCTGCGACTTTAAAATTTCATTTGAATAAGCTACCAGAAAATTTAAGGCAAACTGCAGCTATTCTTAAGAGATCTTTTTATGTGGATAACTGTGTGACAAGTTTGCATTCTGAGAGTGAACTTAGAAAGTTTTTCTTGGAGTCGAAATCAATCATGTCATCGGGTCATTTTAATCTCAGATGTTGGAAGTCAAACATAAGCAATGAAATCTTTGAGGAAGATTCCTCCAATGAAGATAGTATTTCTGTGTTGGGTCAAAAATGGCACACAGATACGGACACACTGTCCTGCAAATTAGAACTGGTTAGTATTAATTCAAATGAAACAATTACTAAGAGAATAGTTTTGTCTGTTGCTCACAAAATATTTGACGTTGTAGGATACACAGCTCCTGTTATGTTAATCCCTAAAATGATTTTGCAGGAAACATGGAACTCTAAGCTTAAGTGGGATGATAGTCTCCCAGAAGATTTGGCTAATAAATTTAGGTCTTGGTATAAAAATTTACATTTACTTTCAGATATAAAAATAAGTAGGTGGTTTGGACTAAAATCGACAAGTAAATCGGTAACTTTACACTTATTTTGTGATAGTAGCAAAAAGGCCTACGGTGCATGTGTATTCATCAGAGTGGAAGAAGGCGATGAGGTGAGAATTAGTTTAGTGCAAGCAAGGTCTAGAGTAGCCCCTTTAAAACCCAGTACGATTCCCCGTCTGGAACTTTTAGCTTGTAGCATAGGATCTAGATTACTCACTTCTATAATTAAAGATCTTGATCTACCTAAGGTTGATGTTTATTGTTGGACTGACTCAACTACAGCTTTGTGTTGGATACAACGTAACCAAAACTGGGGAACCTTCATTCATAATCGGGTTTCTGAAATACGTTTATTGACTTCTCCTTCTATGTGGCACCACATTTCAGGTACTCTTAACCCCGCTGATTTACTCTCCAGAGGATGTTCTGTGGAACAGTTAATTGAACGTAAATGGTGGGAGGGTCCTATTTGGTTGCGTGAGAGGGAGGAAAACTGGCCTAAGTCTAATGAAACACCGAGGGAAGAACTAGTTAATTCTGAAGTTCGAAAAACCATTATAACAAATTTGGTAAAAAATGAAGAGGATGTTAATTGGTATTACAGATATTTTTCTTCATTTAAGAAAATAGTCAGAATGTTAGCTTGGATTTTAAGGTTCTTTAATAATGTAAGAAATACAGATAAAAATCTTTCTAAGGATTTATCTTTGTACGAAATAGAAAGAGGAGAAAGAACCTTAATGTTCCTGATTCAAAAAGAATCTTTTAAGGGTGAAAATGATGAAAACCTGAAACAATTAAGACCAGTAATGGACTGTCATGGTCTTATAAGAGCTAAGTCTAATGTTGTTTATAGGGATGATAAATATGATTTTAAGTTTCCTGTAATTATGCCTAGTGATCATCCTGTTGTAAAATTATTGATAATAAGTGTACATAATGATTTATTACATGCCGGTACTTCATTGTTAATGTCTAATTTAAGAGAGACGTATTGGAATCTAGCTCGAGTTCTAAAAGTAATTCCTGGTCGAGATGGGCAAATCAGACTTGCTCTCATAAAAATCGGTATCGGCTAGAGTTGGAAAACCCTGTAGTAAAAACTGGGGATGAGCCGATTCCTTTAACCACCAGTAGTGGTAGAGTAGTTAAAACTCCTGCTAAATAATTATGTAATGTAAAATTATGTATGATAAATAATTATGTAATGTAAAATTCATTTCAATTTCACTGTAAGTGTTTTATGTATTTCATTTTTCTAAGTATATAGTGTATTTTGATAATGTTTGTGTATTGTTTGAGTAAATTGTAAAGAATATTACTCAAAGGTGGGAGAATGTTGTGAATCCACTGTGTAAGCCTCCCAAATTATAAGTGTAAGATATTTATATTTTACTTAGTGGCTACAATAGTAGCGCGCGAAGTGTTACAATAGTAGCGCGCGAAGTGTTACAATAGTAGCGCGCGAAGTGTATTGGATTTATTCAGTATTCTAAATGTTCACAAGCGAGTAACGCCATTTTTTTTTGTATTGTTTTTCATTTCAATAGTTAAAGTGTCTGTAAAT
>BMAW01080001.1:421541-442537 GCA_019974015.1 Nephila pilipes | reverse complement strand
GGCATATCGACGTTATTATTGAACCCTGGCTTTTTAAGTATACAACAGCCTTTGTTCTCCTTTTCTTCGTGTCTCTACTTCCTGGTCACTCCTCCCCTACTCTCGATTCGAGTTGCAAAATTGCTGCGTGCGTCAATCTTTTTAGCATGAAACAATACAAAATATTAAATTGTTTTGTTTGGCAGTTTGTTTCTTATGAAAGATACGTGGTTTTCCAGAAAGATCTGTCCATCTCTGAAGAGAAGGAAAATGATATATTTCCGCATACATTTAATAACATTTATTTTATTAAATAACTTCCATTGTTAGTTAAAGTAGTTTGTATATATTCCTGACGGATGCCTCTAGGTTAAGTGAGGAAAAATCACTTAATGGAGTCGCCATATGTACATCTCTGCTTGCTCAAAACAAAAACGAACCTTTTCTGGACTGGATGTTCACTGGTGATGAAAAAAGGATTACTTATAAAATCATTGTAATCAATATACTATGAGACTGACCAACCTGCTTCCTCCATCTCTAAATCGAACATGAGCCGGATAAAGGGCCGATACATTATGAGCTTTTGAAACCTAACGAAAAGCTTAATTTGGGGAGATACTGTCAGCAAATAGATGATTTGAACAAAGCACTCAAAGAAAAAAGGTCAACTTTGTTTAATAGAAAGCACATCGTATTGCATCATGATAATGCTAGACCACATCCCGTTTTGGTGACTCCTCAGAAAAATCGCAGATGTAACCTGAGTAGTTCTGTCGGATTCACCCCACTCCCCAGACCTAACATGCTCCGATTATCATCTGTTTCTCCCCATGTAACATTTTTGAAGGAAATAAAATTAAAAACTAAAACAGATGTCAACCATGCACTACTTGAGTTCCTTGACTTTAATGAAAAGACATTTTTCAAAGGCGATATCTACAAGTTACTATCGCGCTGACAAAAGGTCATAAGTAACGACGAATATTATGGTGAGCAATAAATATTAATAAATGTTTGAAAAAGTATTTTATTTCATATTTCGTTAACGAACAGAACTTTCCAATAGACCTGATATTATATGTACACTTTTGCCAAAACTTTCAAACTTGTGTGTACCAAATTTAGCAGAAAATAACTTGTTTTTAGCATGTATATTTTAAATCTAGTTACATTCAAATCTTAGATTCAAATTTTTAGTAAGTTATAGAAAAATTTCCTTCTCTCTATATTCTAAAATAAAAACTTCATTTATGTGTTGAAGCAATAGAAATAATTTCATTTTTTTAAAATTCTTATTTTTAGTTATAACTACGGACAGAACTTTTCGGTAGATCTCATACAATCATTAGAATGCAAAACTGTATTTTTTACACTTACCACAATTTCCTTGGAAGTCATTACTAAAATTTTTGATAGGGTCAGCTCGTTGTCCAGAATTAGTTTTTATGCAGAATAACACGAAAGCTACTATCGATTAACCTCGTAACCACGGGCAAATGACGATGGTGACAATCAAAACATCATTCTCCTAACTCCAACGATGCACCACGAGAGGATTTTGAGGTTCAGATCCATTTTAAATTTAACAGACCTGCAATTTTTTGCCACCAGAATTCGAACTTGTGATCCAACTTGAACTTCACTTGAGCTCGTAACTGTGACCTGAAGCTCTCAGGGGTTTACCATCTTTCGGTGAATATGGCCATCGTGATCCCGAGATACCCTAGTGATCTTTTTCTTTATTGTAGGGTTTACTGTTTTTTGTAAACATAGATGACGCGATCCCGGGATAAACCTAACGATCATTCACTATTTTCAACTCTCCTTCTCGAAAAATATTTTTTCTTTTTACTTCCAACTTTCTTGCGTCTAGAACAAGTTCCACGTGTCTTGGCGTGACATAGCCCACAGTAAAAGTTAAGATTTGGCTTTTGCGCCATAAATCTTAACTTTTACTGTGCTACTTTTGAATGCAGTGCTAGAACACCATTTTTGAGTTGCCGTGGAACAGGTCCTTCGCATCTTCCTGATTCCTTAATTAATTAATTTCCAGTGGCAACAGTAGCTGAGTGGTCATGGCCGCGAGCTTATAGCTGCCTTTGTTTCTGTTGAGTAATGATGTTATATCAGTCGGGACGTGATTTCGAGGCCTATCCCCCCCCTCATCGTCACTTGACCGTGGTTCAAAATTACGAGGTCCGTCGCCAATAGCCCTCGTGTTGCTTCTAGTGCGACGCTAATAAAAACTAAACAAACCCCCCCCCCCTCATTATATAGCTACGCTGATGCACCTTACATCTGTCGAGGCTTCAAGTCCTGCCGTTGGTGAGAAACCACTAGGAGCTTACCTTCTTCAGTACGGACATCACTTACCCGAGGCACCTGAATGTTCGTTTTCCTTTCTCATGGGGTTTACTGTCTTTGGTAACCAAGGGTGATGCCCCCTTCCCGGGGTACCCTAGCAATCCATCTCCATTTTCAACCCCCCTCTTCTTGTCAACAATTTCCCCTCTTTTTTCAAAAATATAGATCACAGTTGAACCTTGTTATCGCAGCATAGACAAACCTGGCTCTTGCGCCATTACGCTCCATCACTCTCTCACCTATTGGCTTGGCGTGGAAGTTTAGAGTGTGGGATGCCAGCTCCGTTTCCAATAGCTCAACGGCAACGGAGCTGGCATCCCTCTCTAAACTACCACACATTGGTGCCAATAGCCCAATGGCGTTATTAAATATTATGTCATGTATGTCAATTTACTGCATAATGAATATGAAGTCAAAATTTATAAATTTTAAGAAAAGATTTTAAGAATTTTTATTTTTTTATTTTTTAAGAGAATATTTCAAGAAAAGTTATTCTCTTTTAAATAAGCGTCTGATTTAATGTACGTTCACCATTTTGTACTTATACCTTATTTTAAAACGTGACGTGTAATGGATTCACATCTTTCGATTAAGTTGTTTTTATGATATTCTAGTTTTTTGTAAAATATCGCAAGTTTTTATACATAATGTTATGGAAGGCTTACTATTTCTTTTCGGGAAATTTTTGAAGAGGTGAAGCGAATTAATGGACCTTTCAGTATCTATTAAGTACCCAAAAAAAGTTACCCAGTTTAAAAACTTTCCTGAAAATGTTACTAAAGATTAGATTGAAAAATTTAATCGAGCTATAATATATTCGTTTTTTTCCCCTTTCAAAAACGAATATAATTATTTATACCTTAAAATTCTTTCTCATATTAACCTTTCAAAAAAAGGCCTTTTTTTTATTTTGCTAATGTGAGAAAGAATGTTTTCACATTTTTTTCTTTGCTGCGTGATTTTCAATAGGATAAAACCGGTGTTTAACGCGAAAACTATTGACAAAATCTCGGAAATGTGTTCTTAGCTGAACAAACTATGATTACTTTAAGAAAACTTTTATTATACTTTATACAATTTTCTCTTTCATTGTTCTTGATTTTTTTTTCAAACTTTTCATCTCATCTTGATTAAATCTCACTTTTGAAGTGTAAGAAATGGAAACATTTTGTTAGAAGTGAATCAATAAAATTTTTTGTGACGTTTAGCGTGTTTAGACTTCATAGTGAAAGAATTTGGTTTTATCGGAATATTTTTACAGCATTTAGTTACCTTTATAATGACGTTAGATTGTTCAAAAATAATGAATTTCTTAATAACTTCTTGGATTTCGTAATTCATATTCTTTTTTTTTAAAGTAAATATTAACACAATACTTAGAAAAAGGTTTTTGATAATTTTTTTACTTTTTTTATACACTTTTTTAAGTATATTTTGCAATGAAAAAGCTGACGCGATTTAATAGGAAATGTTAGTTTACTTATTAATTGCATTTCATTGATCTCTATCGCAAGAAAAATATAATGCAGATTTCTGTATCAAATACATTAATAATAGATTATATTATTACGTGGCTGTGTAATAACGTGAAATTTATTTAGTTTACTTAGGATTTTGCAATTAAGTAATAAAACACTTATGATTGTTGCAAAACCATTATCGTAAGGCCCTTACGGGTTTGGAGGTTTGTGCATTTAATGCTTATATACTATACAAACAAGTATATAAAGAAAAACAAACATATTCTAAACTCATTTGAAATTTGTAAAGAGGTTCGTTATCTGATTGAAAAAAAAAAGAGTTTTGCGAATGAAAAAGAAAATCGACTTGATGGAACACGACACATCTTAAGTTTTGAAAACAGAAATTTTTTTACTAGTGCAGGGATGTCACTCTTTTTCAGCATATTCCTAAAAAGTAAAAAGCACCCGGGTTGCTCTATATGTAAAATAAGGTGTTAATGTTTTTTTCTCTTCATACTCTTCGTAGTAAGTGCTTTATAATTGTGATTTGTATCACAGTACTTAAGTTGTTCATAGCTAGGGGGGCCGCGGTAGCCTAGTGATCATGGTCGTGGACTCGCGGCTGGCGGTTTTCGTTCACCGTGTAGCCGGGGCTGATGCACGTTAAATCTGTTTAGGGCCCAAAGTCCTCCCATTGGCGTGGTGTGGATGTTAGGAGAGGGGGTGCCAGCTCAGGTATCACCCTCGTCGCTTGACCGTGGTTGAAAATTACGAGGCCCGTTCCCAATAGCCCTCGTGTTGCTTCTAGTGCGACGTTAATAAAAACTAAACTAAAACTGTTCATAGCTAGATTTTATATAACTTTGGTATACTTTAATAGCATTCTTACGCATCAAGCAGTTATATTATCTTTTATGTAACAGCAAATATACAAAAACGTCCACTTATTTTGGAAGTACTGTTGTTTGTTATCAATTTTTCTTTCCGTTTTACCACCATCTGGCTTAGATAACGGCATATTGAATAGAAGGGTCTGAAATAGATGAATCATCAGTAACGCAAAATAGTACTGATTTGTGACAATATTTTTTTTAACATTTGCTGACCAGGCACAGAATAACTACTTAAATCAATAAGTTTATTTTTCTTGTTCTCTGTGATAGCAGAATATTTAATGTTACGCACACCAAGCGAGATCGTAAAAGGTGAAATGACGTGGTATTATTTACTATTGGCTGCTAAAATATTTATTTCTACAGATGAGGTGAATGGTGCTTTTATTCAACATGGCTACTAATAGTTCATTGGCGAATGTTGTGGTTTATTATGAATAATCATGTATAATTACAAATTTTAAAAATTAAACTTCAATATCTTGAGTAAATTTTTTGGTGAATGCCATTTTATAGGTTGGGATGCAAAAACATTCGCTGTGGGCCGCGAGATGGACACGTTTGGTCCATTATGTTCCAGTACATAGGCATTGGAGGACGCAAGCTTCAATTTTTTTTGTTCAGCACCACCTGGAAACACTCGGCTATACTTAAGGCGACTGTATTGAAAATTTCCCAAGGATTATAAAGAGGAGTTCAGTAATAAAGGATAACACTTTTTAATTTTTACATGTATCTTTTTTTAACTTTCCTTCCTTTAATCCAAATTCTATCGTATTTTGTTCGTTTTATTATTATGCACGTGCTGTAATGATTAAACCGCACCCACTCGCTCTATTGGTACATATTGGTGACCTTCAAATTTCGTCGACTTTTTTCGGAGAACCCTATCCAACATTAGGAAAATATATCTTAAATTTATGTTTAGAGTTGATTAACTTGTTGTAGATACTTTATGTTATAACAATTAAAGAAGAGTGTGTGTGCGTTGCAATTCTTATTAAAACTTTAACATAAAACTAATGTAATTTACTCAATAGCATTAACTCGGGCTTCAGGTGTCACCTACCTTTTCATATTCAACAGTGACTTTATATGCTTACATTTTTTTTACACAAACTGTCAGAGTCTACCTCAGTTCATGTTATCTGCTGTCGCATTTCTTATTTTGCATTTAATTTGTTTCTATACATTGTTTTGCCACGTGCGTTAAAAATATCACCGGAGCACAGAACGTAGCTTCAATTTAGATAATTGTGGTCATGTAAACTCCGCAGCGAAAGTGAATCTATTTTTCATACACATCGACTGAAAATTGAAAATTCGGAGCGACCTTTTACATGTACGTCTATATTGATATCTCATTATGGAAGCAGGAGCTCACACAAGAAGCTTCTGATTTATTTTGAAAGATAACTAAATGTGCATTCATATTTCTTAGCTAATTGACACTATAATCAACTAATGCGAGTATTTTATAATTTTCTTATCGAATTTTTATTTCGACCCACGTATCGAAGTTTGAAAAACATTGGTACGTGTTATAATGATCAATTTCGAGCGTTAAGTTAATGATATTGTTCAAAGCTTTTGGTTATTTAATCACGGTTATTATTGTAATAAATGAGCTACTCTTAATTATTGGTGTCTATGTACCAAAATTATTCAAAGCTATAATATTTATTGTTGTTATCATTAAATGGTTATTTTAATAGTAAAAAAAAAGCTACTAGAAATGTATTTTGATACTACGCCCCTGCTGGAAACATTACTTCTAACATTGAAAAGGTATTCACCTTAGCTTGTGTTGTTTATGATAGCCACGATTAGCGTAGATGAGAGGCGAAAACTGATCTATCGTGCATCAGGTATGCTAAATGGGAATGCGATACCATCTCTGCATCCATAGCCGCGTAATGAGCGCCCCCATCTCGAATGGCCTACCTAATTTAAGCCCCGAGATGAGATGATCGATAGGAGGTACCATTGGATGGATCATTGGACTCGTTATCTGAGTGCTCGCGAATAACCTCGGCTCTATGACGATACAAGGTATTACCTTACGAGTAATGCCTTCGCATAAGGCAAAAGTAGGAATGTTTTTCATTCTAAGAAAGAGATGCGACCTTCATGCCCTTTGAATCTTAAGTAGTTTTCTATGAGCCTTTTTTCGTCGTGGTCTCTCGGTCGGCGTTCTTTTCGTTAGTCGTGGGTTCGAGGCCTGATTCCGCTAAGGGCCCTCCATGTAGCGAGATTAATGTGCAATAAATCTGGTCGACATCCCAAGTCCCCCGCCCCCTCCATGGAAAGGAGGTTTGAAGGAGGAGGTACAAGCTTAGATGCCGTCCTCGTGACTTGGCCGAAATTCAAAATGATGAGGCCAGTAGCCCTCGTGTTGCGTCTCAGTGCGACGTTAATAAACAACCAAATCAAAATCTTTCGATTATCTTTTTTTATGAGTTAAACCGTAATTTCAAATGATTTAAACCAATGGGGGGATCTACAAATGTGGTTGATTTTGGAAGTATCAGTGTCATGAATGGAAAATAGAGCATTAGGAATAAGAATGGGGTAAAATCCATTAATCTTTTCTTTCTGTCATTCGTATGATGGTCTCCACATTCCAAAAAATCGTCTCAATCAATTATCTTGCCGTCTTCGTCTTCTTTGGAGTGGATTCACCGGAAGCAACCAATATTTCGATTGTTGATGAATTCAGATCTCATCTACGGTTACATCTCGACGCGGCATCAATCAATTTTGAAACAATTTGATATTTCTTTTGGCGTCATTTAACAGACGGCAACACCGAATCGTAACACCAACGTGCTTTAGCAATACCTGTCGTCAAAAACCGGTACAATTTGAACTTCTCTTGTATTTGCATTTTTGTAAAAAATCTATAATATATAAATCAATATTCCCCCTCTAAGATTCGTTCAGTATTGAGCAAACTTGAGCCCTTTAGTGAATATAGTGCCCCCCCCTTTTTTTTTTAAAAAAAATCCTATTTTTCATGATTTAAGAAAAAACTAATGTTGCCTACATTTATATTTTGCTGAAAATGCACGATTTTTTACGTCATATTTGCGATTATGTTTTCCATTTATGTATTAATAAAATCCACTATTTTTTATTCATGTAATTGTCGAGAGACATATACTCATATTCTACATAGATTTACTATTGTTTCCATAAAAGCTTAAAGATATAATTGCAATTCCAAAAATAAAACACTCTTACCCTCCACTCTCACGAATCGTAATATACTAGTTGGCATCAGAAAGTGAAGAGTTTTCTATTTTACCGCAATAACCTATCTCACAAGTTCTTTCATTTGATTTAATATTTATTATTTTAATAGGTAATACGAAATATATTATTTTTGAATCACTTATGAATTTATGAGAGGGGATCATAAACAACGACTGTGGTTACGAATCAGTGTCAGTAAAATAAAAAAAAAAAAATGCCGTGCTGCTTCCTTATCTAAGAACAGTATGTGTGTATACCAGTGAAAGTTTTTATAACTCGACACATTTTCCCCCTCTATATTTTTGTTGCGTTTTGTTTGAAAGAAAAGTCGTAATTTAGCAAGAAAATTTAGGTGAAGTGGCACCTGTAAAGAGCTCATGATGTTTTTGAGAACGCAACCTACTTTCCCCCCCCCTAATAAATTGTTTAGTTTGTATACACAAAACACGAGGTATATTATTCAACTACAAAATGTTTACACAGATTGAATTTTTTTATCGCCTGTAGAATTCATATTTCTTTTATGATCGATATATTTGATTGCTAACTATGACTGAAGCGTCGAATGTGAATTGATGATTTCATCTCATTTGCTATATTATGGATCGTAGTTTAAATACTGAATTCATCTAATGTGTCAAATTAATCAGATTAAATCTTTGTTTTGTTTTATTTGTTATTTTTCTACGTTTTGTTGGTTATTATTAAGTCACTGTTTTATGATCAGGTTTCTAGATTCTTTCAAATACTTGTTAGTGGCCGCGGTAACCTAGTGGTCAAGACCTCGCGGCAGGCGGTTTTCGTCGAGTTGTGGATTCGAACCTTGATACCACTAAAGACCCACCGTGTAGCCGGAGCTGATGCACTATAAATCTGTCGAGGATCAAAGTTCTCCTGTTGGCGTGTCGTGGAAACTTGGAGAAGAGGTGCCAGCTCAGGTGTCGTCCTCGTCACTTGACGGAGGTTCAAAATTACGAGGTCCGTCGCCAATAGCCCTCGTGTTTCTTCTGGTGTGAAGTTCATAAAAACTAAACTGAACTAAATCCGCGTGGCGTAGACTTCTACATATTCATCTACCTTGACTACCTTTCATCTCATCACATGCTACTTCCGCTTATATGTCTATATGTCTCCTTTACTATACTATATGTGTTTCATACTATATGTCTCCTTTATTTGCTATAGTGGCTTACGATATGTTTAGTCATGACGCCTGAGTCACAGACAAGTAAAAAATTTTGTATAGATAAGAATAACATGGGCTTATACAAATGGTTTGCCTATTATTCCTAGTATTACGGGGTTGTTTAGTTTTAGTTTAGTTTTTATTCACGTCGCACTAGAAGCAACACGAGGGTTATTGGCGACGAACCTCGTAATTTTGAATCTCGGTCAAGTGACGAGCACCTAAACTGGCACCCCCCTCACCTAACTTCCACACCACGCCCACGGGGTGATTTTGGGTCCCGACAGATTTAACGTGCATCAGCCCTCTCTACACGGCGGGTCTTTGGAAGCCAATGATCGAATCATTACGGGGTTGAAATAAAATACAAATTTAGTTTTTTGAAAAGAAAGGGAGAGGATCCTCTTATAAATCGCCACTGCTGTTGCTCGGTCAGGCTGACCCCACGTTCCCACTGCCTATTTAAGGAAAGCAATGCGCATTGATTTAAAAAATATATTTAAAAAGAATCGAACATATCTTTTTCAGGATCATAAACTATGTAATTACTATGTTATAAAGAGTTTCGGAGTTACACTCTTAGCAACAGGTTACAAATATTTCTAAGTAATTCACGTTTTATTCAATATTCAGTTAAAAATATAGAATTACTCTAAAAAGCAAAAAATTACCTAAGAAAATGTAATATTTAAAACAAAAACTTTAAACATTTTAGAACAATACTCCTAATTTAAATTGAATGAAAGAATTTTAGAGCGTAATTTACTCACTATAAAGACTAAAAGTGAAAATGAAGGTGTCTGTGATAATTTTTTTTTTTTTTTATTGAATAACAAACAACGTCCCTGTGTACCACTAAGTATCACACAGGGCTTACAGAAGTAAGTATAAAACACTATATTACAGTAGGCAAAAACAACAAAAACATGTGATTAAACAATGTACAAACAAAAATTAAGAAGGATTATAAATATCTTCAATATATTTGATAAAAAGAACAAAAGAACTTTTACTAGAAATTAAATTACTAAAATTTGGAGGCCAGTTAATGTTTAATTTTTTCAAAGCTAATTTAAGAATATTTCTCTGTGAGACAAATTTTGAACATAGAAACAGAATGTGCTCAATGTCCTCATCACCTCCGGCGCTGCAGTTGCAAATTGTACTCGAACTTAAATTGAATCTATTCAGGTATTTTTTAAAGTTACCGTGACCTGTTAGAAATTGCGTAATTTTAAAGCTAGTGAAGAAGTGATGGTAAGACATTCTTATATTGACGTCTGGAAAAAATCTTTTCGTGATGCTTGCTGTATTTGATTTAATATATATTTCGTTCCATGATTTCAGGACACTTTCCCTCGTAATCTTTTTAAAATAGGATTGAGGAATATTAACATTAAGATCAATTTCCCGCTTCGTGGCAGTCTTTGCCAGAAAGTCAGCCCTTTCGTTACCATAAATACCAGAATGTCCACGTACAAAAGAAAAACAAACAGTAATGTTCTGATCTTTGAGGTGTTTGAGATGCTGTTGAATTTCAACAACAATATCATTCGAGGAAGAAATGTTTTTTAATGTTTCCAAGGATGAGAGTGAATCAGAACAGATCAAATAGTTCGAAGCAACACAGTTTTGTTGAACAATCCACTTGATGGCGAAATTTAAGCATAAAAGTTCAGCCACATAAACAGTACACTCGTCTCTGATTCTGTATTGTAAGTACTGAACTTCAATACCTTTCCGAAAGACAACAAAACCAAAACCCACCCTACCATCAATTTTACTGCCATCAGTAAAAACCGTGATAGGGAATTCTTCCTCAGAGTTTGAACTATATTCAATCAATTGTATGGCATTTCTCTCTGAAGGGTGGGGAAGATCAGAGGGAAGCAAAACACAATCATAACCTGAAGAGGAAGAGGCTGCGAGCTTTTCTCTGAGACCAATGTCATTTAAAATAACAATGTCAATTGGCGGAAAACCAGAAATTATAAACACAGCTTCATAACTTAAAGTTCGATATCCAGAAATAGCTCGAAGGAGTATTCGTCTTTGGATCCGTCTCAAAAGTTTAGAATTAATTTTCTTCTTTAACGAAACACCCCAAACCCTTGAGCCGTACATAATGAACGGTTGAATTCCTTGTTTATAGATAAGTGAATGCACGTTAAAATTGATGCCATAAGTGTTTCGTGCAACTCTGCCCAATCCCTGTTGCAGCTTTTCACACTTCTCTGATATGTAGGTTAAATGGGGCTTCCATGAAAATTTACAGTCAATAATAACACCAAGATATTTCATTTGCTTAACGATAGTCAAAGGAATACCATTAAGACATAGCTGGTAAGAGTCATAACAAATATTTCTTTTTTCAATGAACATAACCTTTGTTTTATTAGGGTTAAATTCCAGTTTAAAAGCTTTTGACCATTCAGAGGCAAAGTTTAAAGTCTCTTGAGCGTGTAGAAAAGTTTCATGAAGATTTTTACCTTGAAAACAAATTAAAATATCATCTGCGAAAGCTATGGCATCACAACAAGCAGTAATATTGAGCTTAATTAGGAGATCGTTTATAATTATATTCCAAAACGTAGGTCCTGAAACTGAGCCTTGAGGGCAACCTCTCTCTAGTTGATGAACCGCAGAAACTGAACCAAGTTTCATTTTAGCCACTCTGTCATTTAAAAAATCAGTAGCAAGTGCAAAAATATTTGCCGGCAGATTCGCTTCCCGAAGGAGGTGTAGAATGCCAGGCCACCAAGCATTGTCAAATGCACCTTTTATATCTAGGAATACCAGAATTGTGTGGAGATTCCTTTTCTTGCCTTTTTGGACAATCTCCTAAAGACGTAATAGAGCGTCCTCGGTGCTTCTCTGAGGAGTAAACCCATACTGATCACATGAAAGAAAGTCACCGCGTCGCAGATGCCAGCAAATTCTGCTGACGAAAAGCTTTTCCAAACACTTTCCCAAAACAGGAAGTAAGCTTATACATCTAAGATTATCCAAATGAGGAGTCTTAAAATCATTTCCTTTGGGTATTAGCACCACCTGAGCACATTTCCAACTACGTGGAAAAGTATTTACACTTAAACAGACATTGAAAAGTTTGTGAAGAAAAGAAGGGAACATTGAATGAAACTGTTTGACTATTTCACCTGAAATAGAATCAGGACCAGGAGACTTATTTGACTTAAGCATAGCAACTGCTGTGTTGACTTCATCACAAGTAAAAGGAGAATCGAGGGGGGAATTATAATCAGTTAGCATTGACTGGCGTTTCTCCTTTTGCAAAGAGTCATCATCCTCCACTGGATCCGAAGGGAAAGACTTATGCAGCACCGCATTTATAGTTTCTTCTAAAGTGTTAGTTGTCTTACCACTTCTTAGTAGAATACCAGTTATTTCTATTTTCTTCATGAAATTTCTCTTGACACCGTATGTATAAATTTTTTTTCCAAACATTGTGGACGTCAATAGTCGAAAGAAATGCCTTCCAAGAATCAGACTTAGCGGTAGTAAGCATTTGATTATATTCTTTTCTATATTTCATGTATTTACATTTATATATCTCTCTGAGGATTGGATTTCTAGACCTCTGAAATCTACGCCTGGAAGCATTAAGTCTTTTTCTCATACATCCAATTTCAATAGACCACCAAGGAACCCTATGGATACCATGGTGCTTAATAGGTATAGAAGAAGAAGATGCGTTGAATAGAATCAAACAAAATTCTTCAACAATAGAATTAAGGCAAGGGCCATCGGTGCAATTTTCAATTGCACTAAGAATATGAGCAATGCGAGGAAGGCAAAACTCTCGAAAACGACACCAGTTTGCTTTCTTAGTGTTGAAAATTTTAAAAGGAGCAATTGATAGGTCACGCCAAGCAACAGAGATGCATAATTCAAATTCTATCATCATATGATCAGAAAGGGATTCGTTATCAGAAAGACCCCAACATGTTATATCCTGGAGCAGATCTGCACCCAAAACTGTGACATCAATGTAACTTGATCCCTGGGTTCCACAAAAAGTAGGGCCGCAGTCCTCATTAACAACAAATAAATTGTTTGAAGAAATAAAGTCACTTAGTTTGTTTCCACGACTGTTTGAATAAGGACTAAGCCATAATTCGGATTTAGCATTTGAATCCATGCTCCAGACAAGTCGATTAATATTCTTACGCATGAAGACTTGATTAATTTTATGAAGATCTAAATCAATATTCGTTGAGGGTTCAAAATAATATGACAAAAAAGTGAACATAGACGTTCCAATAGTAACATCCAATGTAACCATATTATAATCAGTATTTTTATAGTCTAAAAAAGTGGAAAAGTCACGTGACCGTACTATAATGGCCGCTTTAACACAGTCAGAATCAGGAACATGATAGATTCTATAGCTGCTTGGAAAACCTGGGAGAGATCCTTTGTAGCAGTGTGGTTCCTGAACTAGAGCACAGTCAATATTTTCCTTCTCCATGTTCAAGATTAACTGTTGCGTCGCAGATTTTGATTTGTGGAGATTTAATTGAACACATTTCAGATCTTGTTTAGTTGACTTAGCCATAATTAATTCGTGATTGAGTGTTCATTTTCATAAAAGCATGACTAGGACAGCTCTCTGTGAAAGGTTTGTGATCAACCTTCACTTTTTTACGTAAAGAATTCGTCTTGCGATTGAAACGGACACAATTTACGCAAACCTCAACATTTGTCTTCGAACAATCCTTTACTTTATGTTCTTCGGAACAGTTAAAACAGGCCATGGGTTTAACGCATTCAGAAGCTCGGTGATTGTACCCCAAACAGTTAAAACATCTATTAATGATTAGAAAATCATCCACTTCACACACACTCCAGTTGATTTTCAACTTATGTAGGTGAAGAATACATTTACGAACTAGGGGATGTATTTCTATAACAACGTGTCTCGTAAATTGAAAGTTCTTGAGAGTGAAACGAACTCTACACATACTCATGTTTTTATCAGATTCCGTTATTTCGGAATTTTGATCAAAGATCACTTTTAAAAGTTCCTCATTAGTGATTTCATTTGGAACATGCTTCACTAGAATGGTTGGATTTCTTCTTTTCGGCAGAGAAGTATTCAATTTCGGTGATTTTGATTTAATTTCTGTTTGAAGTCGATTCCGATCATTTTCAGATAAACATTTTACTAATATTTTATTTCCTCCAATATTTTTTAAATTACTAATACCCAATTGAGCTTCTGTAGGATTGATAGCAACTTTAATCATCTTCCTAACGTCATCAGACGAACACTTATCAGAGTCCACAACCAGACAAAAATCAGAAGGAATAGGGTTCTTCTTAATAACACTAGATGGCGCCACAATCTCAGCATAGCTAGGCTTACTTATGGCTTCCTTGAGACTTTGTTTACAACATTCCAAAAAGTTAGCACCTTTAATTCTTTCAAAATTCTTATAAATAGAAGATTTCAACTCACCCAGAGCTTGCCTGGCCTCCTCCCGAATCTGTTGATTCATATTGCATTTGGATTGAAGCGCTGATTCAATAATCCTGCACTGTTTTTCAAGAGCATCGTAAAAAGCGTCATCACCTCTTTCCGCCATGTTGGCTTCCCTTATTAAAGATTCTTTATATTTAAATTCAATTTGTTTAACTCATTCAATAGTTCTGCAGATAAAACGCTTGACGATACACCACACTTCTCGAATTCAAAGCTGGGAATGTCTGTGATAATGAAAGATGAATTTTATAATGATGACATAGAACACACAATGAATATAATAATAGAGAATTTTGTAGCTTCTGATTTTATTCATAGTAAAAAGTACAAATATGTGCTAATGCGTGTTCAGTTTAGTTAAAAATAAACATAAATTAAAGTTGAATTTAAAAAAAAAAAACAGTTCTGGCTTCAATTTACATTTGAGGAGTTCGTCGCTGATTTTCTTCTTATTTTAAGATGCTATGAAAAGTAAGCTGTTCCAAATAAATATTTTCTCTGTCACATGACTTTACAGAATAATCAAATGATAATTACTTTCCATAGAAGTTTCATCTCTTAATTTTTGAACTTTTGACTCGTAATGTTATTGGAAAGTTTTATGATCATTTCCAGAATGAAAATTTCTTTAAAAGAGACAAAAGAGTTTATATACAATACTGTACTTGTTAAATCGAAATACAGGAAAATATTAAATTTTTTCAACCTTTGTATTAGATTTTTACTCGCAGAATAAATTTATTTTGCAAGTTTTTTTAAATATATAATAATGCTCAAAAAACAATCATACATTTTTATTCTGGTATTTTTTTTCATTTTTTGCTCCTTGAAATGATTGGTTTTAGTCTTTTTGTTAATGCAATATTTTCCGGAAAGAATTATTTTCAATATCTCTTAAAATCACATTTAAATTCTTTTAAAATGAAGCTTTTCTACAAGAATTGTGTAATTGGAACAAAAGTTTTTAATTTTTAATCAATTATTTCGTAAAAGTATTCCAATTCTAAAGTAAAATAAATATCAAGAAAATTTATTTAATGATCGTATTTTATCGCATTCAGACATAACTATTTTTGCTGTTTTATTGCTCTTTCGAGATATAAAAAAAAGGTTCCGAAAAAAAAGGAACTCGCTTAAAAAGTTGTTTTCCAGTTCCTTATATTTTCATTATTCATAAAAAACGAGTTTGTAAAATCAGCGCTTTGGCACCCCAACAAAAACCTTGATTAATGAATCATAAAACAATTCTTTTCGAACGAAATAAGTTGTCTTCATCAATTAAAAAAATGGTAATATTATTAGAAAAACGTATAAAAAAGATTTTTTTTTTCTAATTGGCAACGTTAAGAATACCTAGATTATCTAGGGGAGAAAGAGAGGAGGGGGGAAGGTTATGAAGATTTTTTTTGCTTGTTATAAATCGTTTGCATATTGAGATACAAATAAAAAATGGAATAATTATAAATTGTGTTGTTTCTTCATAATATATGGTATTCTTTTATGATATTCGGTTCAGTAACGAAAATTAATGCTCTGGTTAATATTCGTGAAAAATTGTTTTAGAAATAATTTTTTCAACGTTGCATTTTGATACCACTCGTTTTCATTCCATTACATAATGATATGTGATATTATGATGTGATTGAACATCATAATAATAATTTATAATAATCATCATATAATTTCAGAATTAAATACTTTTGAAATACATTCTTTCATTAAGAAAGCTTGATAAAAATAATTATACGTTTGCTTTTGAAGTGATACGTTTGTGTAAAACGCACACATAAATAATATGTTAACAATTTCAAGGTCGTGGAGTAGGTTGAATTATGAACAGCGATTCCCAATCGGTTGGTTCTTATAAGTGTCAAAGACATGCTATTTAGGCGGAGATAACAGATGCGCGGACTATGCGTTTCGTAATGTTACGGCTATGTGTAATGTTTCGCGGTGTCATCATGTAGCGTGTAGAGAAATAACGTGAAACGTCTGTTATTCTTGATTAATCGAAGTATACAGCATCATCTTGTATTGAGTAACATAGTTAGAACATATTCTGGAAAAGTTCTATTGTGATTGCTTGTCAAGACGTTTCTTGTAGCTTCTAATGTTTCTGAATTAACGTCGTTTATTAACGTCGCACTAGAATCAACACGAGGGATCTTGATGACGGACCTCGTAATTTTGAGTCTCGGTCAAGGGACGACACCTGAGTTAGCACCTCACTCTCATAAATTCCACACCACGCCAACAGGAGGATTTTGAGCCCCAACAGATTAAACGTGCATCAGCCCCGGCTGCACGACGAGACTTTAGTCCCATCAATGCTCGAACCCACGACTCGACGAAAATCGCTGGCCACGAGTCCGCGACCCTACCACTAGACTAACTGCGACCACTGAAGAGATTGGAGAAAATGAATTATCATATTACAACCACTGCGCTAAATATTAGCTGCGTAAAAGTTCTAATGCGAATTTCGAGCCCAGAGCAATAATCGAAATTTTTTTGAATTAAAAGAAAAGCCCTCTGACTGAGTTACAAATCAATGAATGGTTATGGAAGTTCTCCTATTTTATACGTATTAAATTAAATATAAATTAAAATTACAAGGAGAAAACCAGCTTTGTCTGGTTTATACGCTCATATTAAGTCCTTTCCACAGAACTTTTTTTTTTTGTCAATCTGAATTGAGCAAAAATGTTTCACCCTTTTTAATACATGGCATCGGTATGTTTTGCAAATCAGTATTTATCAGTATATTTTGAAAATGAAGCTTTTGGTACTTTAAAAATAAATTTTGAGTCTTGTTTATCAGATTTTGATGCAAACAGCATCAAAATTTTTCAAAATCAACTTAACCCTTAGAAACCCTTGCCCCAGAACTTTAAATGGAGCTGATTGATTTGCTGTGTTTCCATGTTCTTAAAGAAAAAATTTTAAGCGCATCATCGCTGGAATTTTACAAGAGTCCATTCGCATAATTTGATCAGTTGCATAAATTTGCCCATGGTTTTTTTTTTTTCTGCTTTCAGAACTAGTAATCTAAGTGAAAAAAACACATTCTTTAAATTGAAGTACACAAAATATATCCACAGATCTAAGTTAATTGATGAGCATTTCTGTTAGCTTCTGATAATTTTCACTAGTAAACGTGAATATTCCAGTAGAAAACTAAAAATAAAAATCCCCAATTACAAATAATATTCAATGGAAAGTTATACTCACATAAATTTCAATAATCATAATTATATTGTTTAATTTTCTTGTGTCACTTATTTTAAGTATTTAGAATAAATCTCAAATTATTAATTACAGTTAAAATGTTCAGTTTCATTATGTAAGTTAGTTATTGTATATCTGAATTGATTTGTATTATTTACTTACTCTATAAATTTTACAATGTCATCAGAATAATCTTACGATCGGATTGGTGGTGCTCGTGGACCGTAATTTGGAGACCCTTAGTTGAAACTATCAAAAATTGAAAAAAATACAGAAATCTGTAATTTTCAAAAAAAAACCCTAAAATTTCATTTTTTATACTCAATATATATATATATATAGAGAGAGAGAGGGGGGAAAGTATGAAAACGAAATTCTATATACACTGAGTCACAAAAGTAAGTATGCTCAGTAATAGGTGTTAATGTTTTTCAAGAATAAGTAATGTATAATCCTATTTCATTCAAAATTTAAATGTATTTAAAAAACAGTTAATTTATATTTAATTTTAAAACGAAATACATAAAAAATACAAGCATGTAATTTGCAAGAATAGTTTAATTTAAATTTAACTTGTAATTTATGTCACAAAAATAAGTGTGCATGCAAAACAGGGAAAGAGAAAAAAGATAATTTTTAGAAGTTTCTTTTGCAAAAACTAAAAATTAGTTATTAGTAGAGAAGCTTTTGGCTTTTATAACTACTTTTAATCTCGATGACAAGGAGTTCACCGAATTTTGGATTACAGAAGACGGTATTTTCTGTCACTTCTCTAAGTATTCATTTGAGATCATCCTTATTTTTTATATCTCTTGTTCTCTCTCTTGTTGACGGTATATCTCTTGTTTCCTAATTTGTCTATCAAGTGTTCAGTGGGATTAATATCGGGTGACTGAGGAAGGTTTTGCAGTTGTTATTGAACATTGTAAAGCAGCCATTCTTGTACAGTTCGGGCTGTATGTTTTGGATCATTATCTTGTTGAAAGATAAACAATTTTTGAAGTCCTTTTGCAGCGCTTTGACGTAGATTATCTTTTAAAATAGTTAGATAACTGAAATGATTCCGTATTCCATCAATTATTACAAAATTGCCTTCACCAGCCACTGACTTGCAACCCCAAACCATAAATGAACCATCATCGTTGTTTTTTGGTTCGAGCTCTGCATTCATTTTCTCCGCACTTTTAGGTGTCCATCTGATCCATAGATGTTGAATTTACACTCATCTGAAAAAATCACAGGACTCTAGAAAATGTTGTCCTGTTTTACATTCTCTTTTGCAAAGATAAGTTTGTTTTTGCGGTTTGCAAAAAGTTTTCATCACTCGTTCCGACCATTGTATCCTGTCTTTTGTAACCAATGGAGAATTGTCTTAGGATTGCAAGATTTACCAAAATTGTTTTCTTCATCAGATTTTAATTTTAGAGCACTAAAATTTGGCTTTTTCCTTAACTTTTCTAACTATATTCTGACCTTCTCTATCAGGGAATATGAGTTGTTCATCAGTTCTAACCTTGTTTCTAGTACTACCCTCAGTTCGATATTTTTCAATAACTTTTTGTACTGTTACAGGACTTTATCCGATGATCTTAGAATTTCCAGTTGAGACTTGCTCTCCTTGTGCAGTTTTATAACTAAATCTTTCAGATCTTATGAAGTTCCTTTCTTCGTGGAGGCAATAGTAAATTACATAATTATTTAGCGACTAACATAGAAAATTGCAGAAAATATTTCAGAACTATCCGTAACATAAAATAATCCGAGATAAAAACCAACGTTTTTATATCGTGGCATTTTCGTACCCGGCAATTAATTATAATTTTCGTACTCATTTCATTTTTATATCATTTTCGTACTCGGCAAGTAATTATAAAATCGCCCTATCCATTTTCGTTAATATCCTCAACCTATATTGTTATAAAATAATTGGCCACGCAGTCCTTGCTATATTTGGTAAGTTTAAAGATATTTTCTATTCTGAATTTTCATTAAGCCTCAAATTTATTTTTCAGATGAATTTTAAAAAATTATAGAAATATTAGTTAAAACGTCACAAATGTCTAAATATTGCATTGTTGTTAGGCGAGTAAGAACGATTCCCAAAGTTTTAGAGCTCTAGCTTGATGGGAAGTTGGTTAAATTAACGATCGAAAATTTGATGACACACTGATACACACACAGATAGATAGACACCAAGTGAAATACATAAAAATGTTGTAAAATAATCATAAAGACGCGTAGTAAAGTAGCGTGTTTGTTAGAAGGAAAAAAACGAGCTTTAAAATTGTGAAGTAAATTAAAGCGCCGTTTATTTCCATTTCTTTGTAGTGTAATTCTCATTCAATAAGGTATATTCTCCAAAGATATATATATATATACCTTGTATTTATTTTAAAAATTTTGACTTTTTTTTTTGACTGGAGACATGAGGTGCATACTTACTTTTATATATGTTTTTAAGTGTATATGTGTGTAAACATGTGTATAACACATCAATCAATAACTCCCGAGACTAACCCAGAGATGGCGTAAACCAGTAACCAGGTCTTTCTAGAGTACTAACCTTTGCTTGAAACGTGTCAAAATTTTAAGTCGATCGGACCAGAAACAGCTGAGTTATCGAGGTTGGAGTAAAGTCGTTTTGTAGTTTGTTTAAAAAATGGAAAAAACCGAGTTTCGTGTTCTGATAAAACACTGTTTTTTAATGGGTAAAAACTTCGTGCAAGCGAAACAATGGATTGAAAAATGTTACCCGGACTCTTGTCCATCAAAAGCAACGATTTGTCGGTGGTTTGCCGAGTTTAAACGTGGTCGTACCGACACAAATGACGCGGAACGCTCGGGTAGACTTGTGGAAGCCGTTACACCGGAAAATGTGAGTGAAGTGACAAAAATTATAATGAAAGATCGTAAAGTGAAGCTCCGTGAGATTGCTGAGATGACACAGATATCATATGGAAGTGTATTTACTGGAAAAAGGTTTTTTGAAGTGAAGTGAAAAAGGTTTTTTCCAAGTGGGTGCCGCGATTGCTTTCGATGGAACAAAAACAGCAACGAGTCGATGATTCAGAAAGATGTTTATCGCTATTTACTCGCAACAAAAAAGATTTCTTGCGAAAAAA
>BMAW01080001.1:338384-421441 GCA_019974015.1 Nephila pilipes | reverse complement strand
TTGTTTTCAATGTTAGAATCGGGAGTTATTGATCGATGTGTTATATATATATATATATGCGTGAGTGTGTGTGTGTGTAAATTTTCCTTAAAAGAGATATAAATTTGTTTATTTTGGAAACATTTGTTTTATCATTATTAGATAAGGAAAAGTAATTTGCAAGACTATCATTTATCTTTTTAATCTTACCTTCAAATTAGTCATTATGAGTAATAATATTTTTAAATGTATGTTTTTGTTCTGAAATGTGGAAACGTTTTGTGAGTTAAATTATATTTTATCAATTTGAAAACAAACGAGACTGATTTCGAAATTTGAAATATTATTTTTACCAATTTACCGAGAGTTGTTTTTTCGTCTTCATTTAGTTCATGGCCGATTTTCGATGCGGGTTAGCTGCATATATTTTACTATGGGAAGCCTTTTTTAAGGATAGAGTGAACAGCGTACAAAAAAGGAATCAAAGAATATTGGATTCTGCACTAAAATGTTTCTAAGAAAAAAAAATTCTAAAAATGTTCTTCTAAAAAAAAACTCTACTTTCTTCTCTAAGTTAAAAATGGATGATCTACTATTTCAGAGGAATCTAAATTTAAAAATTAATATTTTATATTAAGAATGAGAATTATGTGGCATCAATAAATTTTTCTTTCTCTTTCTCAATTAGAAAATTGAAATAAATATTTTCAAATATATAGCAAAAAATTTTAATGAGTATTTCCTTATATTTTTCTCTCTTTCATTTGTATCTCATTCCATTTTGATCGTTGAGTGAGTGAGTGAATGTAAATTTTATTGGCGCAAGAGCCAGATATGGCTATGCTGCGCCAAACAAGATTAAACTGTGGTCTAGACGTGAAGTTGAAAAAAAAAGGTAAAAATGGTTGACAAGAAGGAGGGTCGAAAATAGAGAAGGATCGCTAGGGTATCCCGGGAGTGCGACACCCGTGTTTACCAAAGACAGTAAACCCCATGGGAAAGAAAAAGATCACTAAGGTGCCTCGGGGTCATGATGCCCGTACTTACCTGAAGAAGGGAAGTCCCTGAGGTCCCCTGATATAATCCCCAGGGGCAGGGTGCCCGGCTATACCCCCAGACGCTGGGTACCCATTTTAGTCGCCTTTTACGACATGCATGAGCTACAGTGAGACTATTCTGTCATCCCCGGTCATTTTGATCGTTGATTCTATTAATTATATGCATTTATTATACATGTACTTAAGAGTTAAATATATTTATTTGCGTGAGCGTTTTGGAACTTAGATTTATTTTTTTCAAAAGAGTGAATGAAAGAGAAGTTTAATGGTACCTAACGGGGCGATGCTTTATACGTTTCGAAAAAAAGAAAAATTTGGTTGACTAGAAGAATCGAAAATAAAGAAGGATCCCGTGGGCGCGTCATCCTTGTTTACCAAACATAGTAAATCCCATGGGAAAGAAAAGGTCACTAAGGTGCCTCGAGGTCATGATTGCCATCCTTACCCAAAGAAGGTAAACCCCTGAGAGCTTTCTCGAAAGAATAATTGAACTATAGACATAATAAGATATTTAGAGGGATCTCGCTTTACAAACATAGAAGATTTACCGAAAAATCGACCGAAGCTAATGATTACGAAATAATAAGGAAAGTAATTAAAATCTTGCGTAGAATTGTGTCCTTTATTATTGTTTAAAAATTATGCGGTTATATATACGCAAAATTATGATAGAAGTTTCAATAGTAATTGAAATGAGGGGAAAAAAAATGCCAAAAAACAAAAATTATTTTTCAACACCATTTTGAATCTTAGTAATGTTTCAATGTATTAACCATGTAATTCATAACACTGCAGAATTTACACATGCAATACGGTCTCACTGCGAAGTTTTCCGCTGCTCACACACGACATAAACTATGCATATATTTTTCTTTCCTTTGCCCGCATGTATATGCATATATTTTTCTTTCCTTTGCCCGCATGTATATGCATATATTTTTCTTTTCTTTCCACGATTTCCTCCAACACACGCTTCCTCATATTCATAAGTGACCTTCCTGGAGGATCCTATTTTGGTGCCCGCTTCGAGTGAAGGATCTAGGTCTTGGTAATTTTGGGCCCTTTCAATTGATCACAAAGCAAGGCTGCTTCATGTATAAACATTTAAATTATGCTCAGCAGATGCATTAAACAGAGCACAGTTTACGTGGTACATTCTTAATCTTTGGATCCATTGGGTCGTTTCACGTAAAATAGAATCGAATCCAAACCCTCCCAAAGGCGTGGTGCGGAAGTTTGGTGAGGGCTGGGCAGCTCAGGTATCGTCATTTGATCTATATTCAAAATTCCGAGGTCCATTCGCTAGTAGCGCGTGTGTTACTGCTGCTTCTTTAATTAACAATCAAACTGTGCTTTTCATATATTTATTATAATCGATTAGTGCGTTAGTTAAATCTCGTGCTCAGTCACATTAAAAACGTAATTTTACGGGATACGTGTTCTAGCAGTTATTCGCGAAAAATATAATTTTACGTCATCCGCAAACAGTGCTCTAAAGATCAAACATAGAACAGTGATAAATTCTATTTTATATTTTTTATTTTTAAAATTACATTTTCCTTAATTGGTACATGTAGTATTAACATATTCCTCTTATTTTTCAGTTACAGAACAAAAGCGTGTCTACCATATTTTGCTAATGACCTAAAATCATCTAAAAAAATCTTTTTTGAAAAAGAAATGGTTTCACTCATATTCATTCCTCACTAGAGATAAAACCAATATAAACCATATTGAAGCTGTTTCCAATAATATAAAATAGAGTAATATAAAAAAAAAAAATAAGATTAGGTATTTGTTTAATTAACTATATTTTTTTCCCCTTGGAATCAACGAATGTTCAAACTAAGTAAACTATAAATTGTTGTTTGTAAATATTAGATTCCTTGAATATTTGGAAAATGAAAACAGGAAACAAACTTAAAACCTACATTTTCATGAGTACCTCTCCTTTCAAAAGAAACTTTTTAGGAGTTCACTATAAAATGCAGCGTAAGCCATGATGAACATCTTTCGCGAATCCGTGCATTTCTATTCACTTTCAAATGCTTTACTGACTCTCTGCACGGAATTTATAAATGTTTTTGTTTTCTTTGAATGCTTCCGATCTGTTTACTCGGCTCGTTTATTTGAAAGATAGTTTCTTGTCTCACCATCTTGAGATTTATTTGGCTCTTATACAGAACGTGTACAACCTTTTTTGAGACGCTCCATTACATTATGGTTATACAATAAGATACCCTGATTTATGTTACACATCTGTGACATCCGTGTAGTCATGGTCGCAAAATCAAGGCTAACGTTTTTTCCATCGAGTCATGGGTTCGAGGTTGTTGCACGTTAAAATTATCGAGGTTGCAAGCTCTCCCATTAATGTGGTGTGTAAGTTGGAGAGGGGGGGGGTACAACTTAAGTGTCGTCCTCCTCACTAGACAAGGTCCTACGCCAATCGCCCTCATGTCGCACCCAAGGGGATAATAGCCTTTGTTGCTCTACATCTCTTAAGACTAATCAATCGTGTTGCTTCTAAGCGCGAAGTTAATAAACAATCACTTTGTTTTATCCTATAATCTAAAAGAGACATATATGAGAAGTTGTAAGCGTATATTTAAATATAAACATACTTCATATGTGAAAAGAAGACTTCTTTTGCTTACATTAATTTAATTTTAGATGGCAAAAATACTTAGTCAGCTACAATTATATACAGTTTAACTGGATTAAATCAATTCTACAGATGTAAGAAATGTTTGAGAAAATTTAACATGAATTAAACATAATAAATTAGCTACTTATTTAAATCTTAAGTGTTATTAAAATATTAGATAATGTTAAGTGATACAAGATCAATCAGGTAATGTTATGTTAATTTTCTTTCACAAAAGAAAATTATGAAAAAAAAATTAACATATTACTATCGTGAAACTATTTCTTTTAAGAAAGCTCTCTGCGGTTTACCTTATTTAGATGGTACAGTCACCATGAACCGAAGCACCCTTGTAATTATTCCTTTCCCATGGGGTTTACTGTCTTTGGTAAACACGGGTGACGCGGTCCCCCCCCTCCTCCGGATACCTTAACGATCTGTCTCTATTTTCGACCTTCCTTGTCAGTCACTTAAATTTCTTTGTTCTTTTTCAAACATCTATATCACAATTAAACCTTGTTTTGCGTAGCATGGCCTCATTTGGCTCTTGCGCCATTAAACTCAGCCATCACTCACTCACACATCCTTCAAAGAAAAGCAAATTCCTGATCTAGGAAGAACTTCAAATGAAAATCTGATGATAAAAGCACTTTCTCGAAGAAGTAAGGGAAGTTGTAAAAAATTATTAAATGTACTTGATTGTAACACGGTCAATTTTCCGTCATCTGAATTCGATCTTAAAATTAAATCAGAAGAAATTCCGATGCATTGAAACTACTGGCTGATGAATATTCTTAATTTGTATAGTCACAAACAAACAATTAAACATTAAAACATTTTCACAAATTTTGTGGACTGAATTTGTGGATTGTTCCTCACCCTTGAAACTTTGTTCATTGTTTTCTACTTTTTAATGACTCTTAATAGATTTTCTTGTGGGAAGTGTCATCATACTTATATAATTTAATTTAATTTACAAGATTTTCCACATGAGGGGTTATCTTTATTTTTATATATACCCTAATTTGCATTGAACCAAATTTTTACTGCATTTAATTTTTATGTTTTGTTCATTACTTTTGGTTGTCCTTTCTATTGATTAGATTATTCTCTTTTATTTAGTTGTGATCGCCTTTTCTTTCAGGCTTAAAAGATTAACCTCCATTCTTGGGGTTTGTAAACCCTGAGACTTCTTCAAGTAGATTTGTTGTTTTAAGAACATTTTGTTACTTTTTGTATGTTTGTCTTTTGTGCTTCTTGTGTATGTTTTTTTTTTGTTGTTATGATAGTATCGTAGTTTTGTTCATTTTTCATCGGTATAGTGTACGTTAAGGTATTTATTATTATATTATTGATTTTCTACTGTACGGTATTGCCCATCAAGTTTCCGACTAGTATAGAATTGTATAAGTTGCAAATAGTTGTTTATTTTACGGAAACATGTATATTTTCCGATCTATAAGCTCCAATCCATTTAACGTGCAACAACCCCTATTATTTTTGTTTGGCAAATTTTGTTCGGATCAGGAATAAATTCGATTATACCCCCAAAAACCGGTACTCTAAGTAAGTACGGGCATCATGATACCAGTGACATTTTTTTCCTATGGAATTATTGGCTTTTGGGAATACGGAGTGACGCGTCCCCAGGATACGCTAACTCTATTCTCTATTTTCTAACCTTCTTCTCGTCAACCAATTCTTGTCTTTTTCTCTTTTTTTCCACCAAGTTTCTTTAATTGCAAATGCATATTGTTTAGTGCTGGATAGCTACATCGGGTTTTTGAGCGGCCGCTATAACCTAGTGATCATGGTTGCTGACTCTCTGCCAGGATTGTTTTGTCAAATCGTGAGTTAGAGCCTTGATGCCATGAAAGACCCACCGTGTGGCAGAGCTGATGCAATTTAAATCTGCCAATTCTCCAAGTCCTCTCATTGGCGTGGAGTGGAAATTCGGAGAGGAAGTCCTAGCTCAGATGTCGTCCTCATCACTTGAACAAGGTTCCAAATTATGAGGGCCGCCACCAGAAGCCTTCGTATTGGTTGTAAGGGTTGTAAGTGCGACGTTAACATTCGAACAATCAATCATTGTTTTTTGAGCAGTTATCCTCAAATTTCACTCGCTGACTCAACCATTCGACTCTATTGTTGTGGATAACAAAGCATGTAAACATGATTATTGGGATAATGTGACTTGCAGCAATTGAACTTGCATTTAGAATAAATGAATGTGATATAAAAATGTTTTGATTATTTGCTTCAATCTGAAAGGCTACTCTGTTTTTTTTTTTTTTATGTTCCATAATTCCTTACAAATGTATTTACATTTTAATAAGACAGCAAAAAAAAAAAAATTAACTAGGCATGCTTAAAAATTTATACATTTGGCATTTTTTTTTTTAAAAAAAAAAATCGAAATGCCATTTGTTGAACTACTATCGAGAACTTTCATATCTTTTAAGCTTTGAATAGTCAGTCAGGTGGACGAGATCTTATGCATTACAATTTCGTATAGACTTAACACGGGCATTAGAAGTAATATTCACTTATTTAAAGAGTCAAAAGATCTTTCTTATACACAACTTAAGAATAGAAGAGGTGTAATTTCTTACTGTGATTAGATATCAAGTAGTATTTCGATTCACGATTCAAAATCGTAATGAATTTATTTTTTTTTTAAAAAAAAAAGGAAGCTCAATTCCAATACTGCTTTTGATCACCCAGATTCCCGCTGACTTTTGTGTGCATTGCAAAGCATTACTCATTCTATAAATTCTATAATCAAAAGTATTCATATGAATAAAAAGTTATATCTTGTTGGAATTCCAGATGACCAGTACCCAACTTTTTTTTTTTTTTTTTTTTTTTTTTGTACTTTCAATATTTGATTTACTGAGAATATTTTCCGTTCCATTTTCTAGAGGCCTGCATTCAAAAAAGAAATCCTTAATTTTCTTCCTAGGAATTCGATATATAGGAATTTCTTCCATATACAAAAGTACTTTTCTCATATAATAAACCAGATGGTCACAAAAAAATTCGATATGCGTATAGATTTTCGATGTAAGAAAATTCATTGTAGGGAAAGCTCAACTGAATATAGTGTATTTCTTTTAGTTAGCTTTGATGGAATCAACATCGTAAAAAAAATTCTGTTTCAGAAACAATTCTATTATGTTCTCTCTATGAGGCGGCGTAGCATTTTAATGGTCAGTGTCGCGGGTTGGCGGCCGCAGTTGTTTTGTCGAATCTTGAGTTGGAGCCATGATGTCATTGAAGACCTTCCACGCAGCAGGGGTGATGTGCATCAAATGTAATTGAAGCTGCAAATCCTACCATTGGCGTATCGAGGAAGTTTGGAGAGAAAGGTCCCTGTTTATGTGTGTGTCGTCCTCGTCACTTGACTGAGGCTCATAATTACGAGGTCTGTCGCCAATAGCCTTCGTGTTGCTTCTCATTGCGACGTTAATTTAAAACAATCTCTCTGAATATATATATGGCAAAATTTGTCTTAAGAAAATAAAAATATATGCATAATAAACGAAACATTTCCTTCAAGAATGAGAAATATATATATATATATATATACAGCCGAGTACTGCTGATTTTCATATGATTGAATGCAACGTTTCGAAAACAAAATGAATATTTCCCAAATAAGTTATCTTACTTTTAATTTAGTTCTCTAAAAAAATTTAAATTTAATTTAATTTCTTAAGAGCACAGTTGTGAAATGAGTGGTAATCATGCACCCACAATTCTAGGTTAACCATTAAATATCCATCAATTTTTATCAATGTGTTTAAAAAGTAATGAAATACATTTGTTTGACAAGAAATTTGTGTTCCTTTTTGTCCAAAAAATGCTTAGCGAAGATAGAAATATTTTTATTTTTCGTAATAAAATTTTCAGTAAGATTTTTATTTATCAAAAAGCAAAGCAAATATTATTTACTTGGAAAAGCACACTCAAAAGCAAAATTGCTTCGTATATTCGGTGTCTTTTACATGCTCTTAAATAGGTCGTCTCGTATCGGTGGATGCAAAGAGATTTACTGGCCAACATGCATTAACATTAAGCGGTATATGGGTCTTTGTCTCCATTGACCTTAGAGAACTCCTGAAAAGTTCTTAACAGTCAGGCAACACAACGAAATCGAAAGGTCTGGAGATCAATAGCTGAAGTTATCATTTCAGTATAACAAATTCCTTCAGAGGCATACCTTCTTCAGAAAAGAGCGTTATTAGTGATCCCGAGGTACCCTAATGATCTTGTTCTTTCTCTTCAGGCTTACTGTCTTTGAAAACGCGTGTGATCCATCCTCGGGATGCCCTAGGCCATCAGGAAATCGCTTTCTTTAAGTAGGTACGAGAATCATGACTCCGAATCACCATAGTGACCTTTTCTTTCCTATGGAGTTTACTGTCTTTGGTAAACAAGGTTGACGTATCCCCGGGGTACCCTAGCGATACTTCTCTACTTTCAATCGTGAATCTTTTCAAACATTTTAAAAGTTTTTCACCTTTTATTCAAGGCCGTGGTAGCCAGTGATCATGGTCGCAGACTCACCAACGGTTTTCGGCGAATTCAAGTTTTAATGCTATTTAAGTCCCTCCGTGTAACCGAAGCTGATGTACGTTAAATCCACAGAGGCTTAAAGCTCCCCCCCATACGCGTGGTGTGGAAGTTAGGAGGTGGGGGTGCCAGCTCAGGTATTTTCCTCGTCACTTGACGAAGGCTCAAAATTACGAGGTCCATTGCCAGTAGCTCTCGTGTTGCCTTTAGTGCGATGTTGATAAAACCAACAAATCAATCCTCTTTATTTCTAACGTCTAGATCAGTTACACCTTGTTTTGGCGCAGCATAGCTATATCTGATTCTTGCGCCGTTAAACTTCACAATCGCTCGCTCACTCGAGAATATCCTAGCCGTCATTCTCTATTTTTGTTAAGTAGATTGGGAGGGTAGTGGTCATTCTCCACAAAAATGTTGTGGGTCAACAGAAATTTCTTGTACATTCAACTTGATTAAATATGTCCTTCGACACAGAAAGAAAGGTATACAATTCTTAGTACTTAATTTTTGCTTTCTTAATCTGTAGTAAATGATTCCGAAAAACTTTATTGTTATTTAAGTAAAAAATGCATTTGTTAACTTTGATTCATCCTTTATTAATACTTTAATTTATTTCAATATATTTAATTAATGTAACCTAAGTATTTTCATACCAATTCCTTTAAACGCCACCTAGTCATTGCAACTGTAAACTTGAGACCGTGATAGCTTTGTAGTCATGAACGGGGACTTCGACTTGCGTTGATTTCGTCAAGTTATGAGTTCGAGCCCTGATGCCACTGAAGATCCACCGTGTAGCGGAGCTGATGCACGTTAAGCCTGGTTAAGGTCCCAATTCATCCCATTAACGCGGTGTGGAAAGAATGGTGTCAGCTCAGATTGATCACTTGATCGAGGCTCAACATTACGTGATCTGTTGGCTGTAGTCCTCGTATTTCGTCTGAGTTCGACGTTCATAAACAATCATTCCCTCACCGACTGTAAACTTAGCTTTGTAATGCTGCCTATTAAAATATTTTAAATATTTTTTTTAAGCTAATCAGTGTAACAATTTAAATATTTGATAAAATTGTTAAAAGAAGTAACTTCGTGTTTATTAAGGTATCCGTACACCTGCGGGGAAAACTTTTTGAAATACATTGATGTTTACTATCAAAATATTTTTAATGCTAAAAATATAACCTAAAATTATGAAAAACACATTTAATAATCTGCTTTTAATTTTAAAAAAATTGGAGTGGAAAACATGCGAAAATAGTGCATAAATCGATTATCAGAATAACGTTCATAACTCAAAAGTAAACAAAAATATCATTATTTTGTCACTTTATCTTATTCATCATAGCATGTTTTGGGACTGGCACTACTTTCATGCTACTTTTCATATTACTACAATTTGTATTGTGTTTCCAGCCAAATAACAAAGAAAAATCAAAAAAAAAAAAGTTATAACAATACATGATTTGCACCTTTCTTACTAAAAACGTCAATTTTACAAACATGAAAGTAGTAGGGGTTCTTAAAATCTATATAAGGAAGATACTTGCAAAATTTAAATTAATTTGGTTTATAACTTTTTCTGATATCTACGTTGTCATATGTCAATATGTCGAGAAAGCTCATTTTGAGAAAAATCAAAAACAAACTTTCAAATGCAATTGAAAATTAGCTACCGAGTAAAATTCAAATATCTGTAACTTAAGTTCTATATAAGGTATAAGCAAAATTCAAATACTATTAGAAAGAACAAAATGTTCGAATTTTAAACTGACATTAAAATTAGAAAATCGAAAATTTTGACAAAAAGGACGTTTTATAGGTGTACGGATTCCTTAAATGCTAGATTTCTTATAAAAAGATCTATCGCTACGTTTTCGGTGTTGGATACTGTAAAATTCGTAAAATGACATTCTATAAAACAATTTGAATATATCAAAAATACATTATCTAATATAATGAATTTTAGAACAATATAAGTATTGAATGAAGTAAATGGATCAATTTAATATCGTTGGAACTGAATACTATAGATTTCAGATAGAATGTAATACATTTTCAACGTAATAACGTAATTTTTTTTCCTTTTCGTTTTCTTTTTTCTTTTAGTTTACATCACTATGTTTTGCCTTAAAGTAAATTTTTCTGACAAAGCACGCAACTCTTTTGTTTTAAGACCAGTGTCTGTCTGAAGAATTTGAAAGATAATTTTTTTTTTTAGTCTAGGCATTTTAAGTGAATCGAAATATGAAAGTCAGAACGTGAAACCATTTTTGTAAATGCCTTGAACTTCTTTTTGGATTTCATGTTACAATTTTCGCGACCTTTCTCTAAAAAAGTACATTTCGAAGCTTTTGATCTTTTTTCAAAACCTGTCTTTTGAGAATAGGAATAAAATACTATGTTTCAATATTCTGAAGATCGGAAGAATTTCTAAATCACGAATTTCAAGGAATATTCTTACGAATAAAGAACAGACAATCTTATACGATGAAAGTGGATAGATCTATATCGAAGAATAGTAGCTCATGGGATTTTCATAAACAATAAATTTATGTATTATTCATGAAAAATTTCATTTATAAAGAGTCAGATGGGAGATTGTAATAAGTAATTGGCGGCCTCGGTAGTCAAGTGATCGTGGTCGCGAGCCTGCAGCTGGAATTTTTTCCGTCGAGTCGCGATTTCGAGTCCTGAATAGGTTTAAGCGCTGTCAATTAGCAGGGCTGATGCACATTAAATCTGTCGAGGTTCGGTGTATTCCCTTGGCGTAGTATGGAATTTTGGAGAGGATATCGTTCTCGTCACTTGACCTAGATTCAAACTGACTAGGTCTATGGCCACTAATTCGTCACTTGACCGTGGTTCAAAATTACGAGGTTCGTCGCTAATGGCCCTCGTGTTGCTTCTAGTGTGACGTTAATAAAAAAAACTAAACTAAACTAAATGGCTACTAATTCACATGTTGTTTTTAAGTGCAGCTTTAACAAACAATCAATCCGTCAGTATTTGATATCAATTTGATATTATAAAATAATTATTTTAGTGCATCATTAATAATTATTCTATTTTTAATAATACGGGGATTATTATATTTGGTCAATTAGTGGATGAGGTTATTATCTATTTTTCCAATCCTTCTACCGTCTGTTCATGATTTGAAATTTGAAGCTGGGGTGCCAGCTCATGTATCGTCTTCGTCCAATGACCGTGACTCAAAATTCCGAAATTCGTCACCAGTAGCTCTATTGTTGCTTCTAAGTGTGAATCTATCAAGATTTGAAAGAAATTTGTCTATCATATTGATTGTTTATGTACAATGATTATGTTTGATTACGACATTTTATACTTAAAAAACATTTTTGAGTACTAATTTTGGTTACTTACAAAATCAATTACGAGCATAAAGTGTTTTTTCTTACGATTATATATCTTATAACGGAATTTTTACTTACATTGATTATACAAAGTATACACTCGTATATGGATAGTATATAAATTAAAGAAGCTTGGCTGTAAGAAAATATGTATTTCAATAACACAATAAGTAATTAAATATATATAATAGAACAAAATTAAATTTTCTTATTGAAAATTTGCTTCAAAAATTATATGTAAAATTATAAAACGTATGTAATGAACAATCTTGTGAAGAAAGTATTCGTGCACAACACATAATCTCAAATGTTAAAGTTAGTATTTTATAATTAATACCTCCTTAATTAACCCTTAGCTTGAATAATCGCTTTGAACATTCTTTGTATGGATTTAAGCAAATTTAATATCATTAAACTAAAAAAGTATAATCTCATTCTTTTTCAAGATAAATTATCAAGTCATGTTTATTGGAAATCGACCTAGTTTGAATATTTTTTATCAAGAATTTCATCTAAAATGCGCATGAGATTTGATATTTGGGTTCTGAGGAGGAAATTTCATAAATTCAGGAGTGTTATGCAAGATCCTTAGCGCGTTCTTAAGGCTGCACATATTGTTGATGTCAGGCTTAAAAACGAAATAATCGTGAAGACTTATTTTGGTCGTTTTATATTGCAAATATTCTTTTAGAATTTTTATGTAAAGCTCATGATTCATGATTCCCCTTCATTTGGGACTAAATTTTCGACCACACTGAAGCACTCATATAGCCCAAACAAACACCCTCCCAACTGTTTCATTGTTGGAAAATACTTTGGATGCATTTCTATAATTCATTTTCTCCAACATTCGCCTATAATCCGATAAAAAAAACGTTACTTTGATGAGGGAAAAAACTTTTCTCCACAATTCTGGGCTTTTGTTTCGTATTTTATAGCGCAGGAAAATTGTAATTTCTGATTCCTTCTATTTCAATGAATTTTCTTTGTGTGTAACACGATCGTGGAAACGTTGTTGTCTACATTAATTCCAACCGTACCTATATACCTATATATTAGTTATTTCTCTGGTTTTTTTTTTAAATCTGCGGTAAGCTTAGCACTTAATTTTGGATTTTTCTGCATCGAACAAGTGAGAAATTACCTGTCGACGGAGGTAAGTAGAAATGATCGTCTTAAGAAGGGAAGCGTTATATATTATTTTAGAAGCCACATAAGCCTCTGAATCATTGATTGTTCTGTAAAGTTACTTTAGACTTACGACCCATATCAAAAATTCTGCATTATCTATCGAATTTCAGTTGCCCATATCATTGTATATATGTTTCAAAATGAGTGATGTTACTTATTTATACAAAGAATTCACCGACTCCGTCACAAAACACTTCTAAAAATTTGCATTTGTATCAATAAAATAATTCTTTTCACACGCCTCCAAATTACTAAGCTTTTTTTGTAAAACGTGTCTTATTAGATGTTTTCTTTTGAATATTATTCTATTTAACATACTAAAACCATAATTTCTTCCACTCTTATACGAATACTTTCTATAGTCATTTAGGCATGCATGTATATGTGTGTATATTTATACCTGTGTACGTATATATGTGCGTTTGTATGTATGTTAGTGTCCTGTATATGTACTTTGTAGCTTTGCGAGCGTGAGTTTGTATTCTTGATTGTGGCGGCGGTAGTAGTAGTCTAGTGGTCATGGTTTCGGATTTGTTGCCGGCGGTTTTCGTTCAGTAGAGGGTTCGATCCTTTGCCGCTAAAGACCCGCCATGTAGCTGGGGCTGGTGCACGCTAAATTTGTCGGAGTGCAAAGTCCTCCCGTTGGCGTGGTATGGAAGTAAGGAGAGGGGTGACAGCTTAGGTGTCATCCTCGTCACTTGATTGGGGTTTAAAATTACGAGGTCCGTCACCAATAGTCCTCGTGTTGCTTCTGGTGCGACGTTAATAAACACTAAACTAAACTAAAGTGTATGGTTAATTGTATATATGCATGCGTATTTTTGTGTGTTCCTATAGTATACAAATATTTCAACCTTAGAAGATATGGAAGATTACTATATTATTTATGATTTCACGATATGATATAATCACTGCCAAATAAAAAAAAAATACTGAAAATTGTCTTCCTACAAATATTCAGGAAGTAGTCATTTTTAGTATGGAATTTATTTAGATTTCTTCATAATTCTAGCATGAAAGATAAAAATCCCAATTTTTCTTCTTCAAGAACACTTTTTACGGTTCCTCTCAATTCGTAAAATGAAACAAGATTTTTCCTTCGGCGTCACGCCGCTGCTTGAAGGACGGTGGAGCGCCACTTAAATGCATCCTGACGTCATTTTTAAGCTAATGAATATTTTTTATCGCATCATCTCCATCTCTAATGGCCGCCCAGATACGAAATCCTTTTGTCGTGAAGGAAATGCCTTAATGGACAAGTCCTTAATATGATTTCTGGAGTTACAGAAATTTCGCAAAAAGGAAAGTTATTTTAAAACTAATTTGTAATTTCTACCGCAGCTGCAGTATATGTTGTCGCACAAAGGATTTCTTTAATAAACGTAGTAAAATGTGTTTTAACTGATTACGTAAAACATATTTTCTGTGCTTTCCCCCCCCCTCTCTCCGATTCATGGTGAAAGCATTTGGAGCAGGAAACTAGATGATGAATCATATTTTTGAAACGAAGCGAGGCAAATGATCTAATTTTTAAATGACTCATTTCTATTCCAAGAAAAAACACGGTTTTTTTAGGTATATTTTTCAAATTCTTGTTTTTTGAAATTCTTGTTTTTTGAAGTCTTTTATTTTGGAATCTATACTAATTATGTATTCTTTGAACATATCAGTGCGGCCATAGTAGCTTTGTGGTCATAGTCGCGAGTTCATGACCGGCGTTATTTCAGCTTGAGTTCGAATTCTGGCTTTATTAAAGAGGCTTTATAAGTTTTAACTTCCTTAGGTAAGAACGAAAATCATGACCCCCGAAATTTGCTAATATTTTTTTTCTTCCCATGAAATGTAATATATATATATATATATATATTTGTTTATAAAGTATAATGCTATTCAAACATAATTTTTAATTAGTACGCCATTTGCTTCTGCTTATTTATAAAATTAAAATGTTTAAAGGTTGAATTTATTAGATTCACAAAAATCAAAAGTTGAAGAAACGATTATACATATATATAGCAGTTTGATAACTTTACAGAGCAATGGATTTTCTTTATCGAGAGATATATATCCATCATTCAGACAATGATTGCATTTTGTATCTCAGCTCAAAAATAGCATCAAAAAACAATCGTCGAAAGTGTCAAAAAAGTGTCGATGACAGATATCGAGTAGTATTGGTCTTAGAGAAAGAGATGGTTCGGAACTTGGATTCGTTATTTTTCTAGGCCTGCTCACTTTGCCTACATAGTTATCATGAGCAGCACCCGAACTCTTCGCATACGGTAGCAACATAGCGGTGTGATTCATTGAAAGAATTGTTTGGTTAATCGAGAAAAATTTAATTATATTCAAATTATTGTGTGTACTCAATATGTTCTCTTTTGATGTATATACGTTGCTTTGTATTTTAGTTTATTTGGGAAAAGTAGATGCGAGATTTAAATGGCATTAGAAAGGACATGCAAATTTTTGTGTTGACCCCTGGACCAGTGTTTACCAGCCACTGACCGGTCCACGGGTCAATGGTTGGGAAACACTGGTCTAGAGTACAGAATCACGTTTTTCCCCTAACACCTACATAGGCTTTTTCTTCCTATTTGTGGCCACGGAAATTCCTTTATACTTTTTTTTTTCCTTTATACTTTTTACGTTGTAATATCTTCAATTTCCTAAGGTTATTAAATGTGAAATATGAAACGTATCATATAGAAGGAAAAATCATATGCTAGGATTATGAGAGGTTGCTTTTTTTTTAGTTTTTTGTTGTTACATTATACAAGACAAAGAGAGAACGCTTTTTCTTTTCTCTCCTTCTTATCAATGTTAAGAAAATTGTTGAAATAATATAAATTCTGCCCTATCTTTTCGGATTGTAAATGCTTGTGTCATAATCAACAAAATGCATTAAAAAACTATATTCATATAAAAGTTTTGAAAATCATCTGCTTTTACCTCGTAACATAAGAAACTTTTCCCACCATTTACAGAACATTTTCCCAACTTTAGTTCTGAAAAAAAGAAAGGGATTTCCCCTAATAAATCTTTCCCTTATCAAAAAGCCACGAATTTTTTTTATAACTTATGTTCTTTCTATCGTTCTTTTTTGTGCCGTTCCACCAGATCAAAAAAGAATAAGAATTCTTATCCCCGTATACCAAATGGCATCCTGTCCTACAAGACAAATATCGCCAATAGAATATAGACAATCGATGATCCGGCTCAGCCTAGGGACGAGGCTACTTCACGTGCGATTACTTTCGTTTGTCATTGGATGCGACCATCTCTTTGATGGCCAATCGCAGGCTTCGGAAATTGCAATTCCAGAGGTAAGGTAGTGATCTGGAAAGTATCATGAGCCATATGATACAAAAAGAAGCATTTGCTTAAGTGGTAAAAAAAAGTCTTATTCGGTTCGATCACACAGAAAGAAGTCAATCAAAAGTAATCATTCGTGAATGGGAAGTTATATTGTTATTGGATTTTAGAAGAAAAAAATTGTGTTTGAGACTTTTCTGTGCTTATGAAATTTATTTTCGTTTTAGACACAGTGTTTGAAGATATCCATCTACCGCTTTTGTCGTGTATGAGTGTCTTTGTGAAGATTTATATGTATGAAATTAGTTTTAGATGTCAATTCTTTTCTTAGTAAAAGTTCCATAAAATGGCCGATAAAGCATGTGACATTGGGCTCTACCACGATATTCCCTCCAAATAATTCTTTGGGTTTCTTTCTGATTATGTTGGAATTCAGAAAATTCATCCCAATGCAAGAAACGTGAGGAAAGATTGAAACTGTTAAGTATACTGAATAGATGGTATAAATAACATTAATAAGCAGAGGAGAATTAAGTAATAAAGGTTGTTGGTAGACGATACTTTAAGGTGAGAATAAAAACTGTATGCTAAAGTTAACAAATGAAACATAATTAAATAAAAAAGGTTGATGGTCACGCAGTTTGCTCTTTCACTAAGTGCTTAGGTTGCACAAGTGGTCCTCAAGCTCGTGTCAGAGCTATAAAAGATGAAAATTAGGTTAAGATAGGTTTTTAACATTCTATAGTGATGATTTAAATGACTGTTCCTATTGGCGTGTGTGATTAAAAGCTGGTTTTCTATTGGCTGTTGCTGATTCTTGGAAAAATGCAAGTCTGTAATATTTTTCGAGTTCTTGCCTGAAACAGGAGTAGTTGAGAGTGGCTATTCTTACTGGGTGACAGCATACGGAAGGGATTGGCTCTATTAGCTGCCTTGAAAGGATGCTATTGTGAAGACAGAGAGATGGGTGGAGCAGGAGTTGTGTGAGTCTATGCTGCTAACAATTTGAGAAGTTAGGAGAGGTTGTTTGTTGGTAGTCGGTAATTTAGGGTGAGGTAAAAACTATGAGTAGTTGAAATTAACTAGCGAAACATTGGTAGTGACCAGCGTTGAATAAAGAGCCTTTGAAGTAAAACCAGATATAGGAGCGGCGAAGGGTTCGCAACCTCGTCATCTAAGGCCTCGAACTCGAGTGGGTTGGTAAGAGCAAAATTAAGTTATTATTTAAATGTTAAATCAAGTCCATATAAAAATTACTACCTCATATAAAGTGCGTTAAATATAAAAAAAAAAGATTAAATATTCGTAACCTGAGTAAAAGAACTTGAATACCATTTGACTTTCTCCATCATTTGTTTGATTGAGTAATTTTGTGAATCTCTAAGTTCAGGGATGACGATAAAAGGAAATACTTCAAGGAGGGGGGGTAAAAATTATGTTTCATGATATCCTCATTATTAAGTTTCTTAATTTTATTTTTAATTAACATTACATTAGGAATTACGTCAAAGTTAATGGACCATGCCATTTTGAACTCTGGTCAAATGAGGCGTTTTAATTGGAACTACGTCATCACAGAAAAAGGAAATTTTCAATATTACATCCCTCTTTACGAACTTGTCATCTTTACTTACGTTCAGGATTTACGATCACTTGTTATGTTTCTTTTCCCACAGGTTTTCTGACTTTGGTAAACATAGGTGGCGCAACCCCGCGGTGACCTGTTGATCTTTCTGTATTATCGGCCTTTGTCATCCCAACGCTCCTTTTCTTTCTTCCTCGCATTTATAATTTTTTGTAAGTCACAGATAGACCATTTTTTCTCGGATTAATGGGTATATGACTAAGGTGGCCCTTGTGCGCCAGTCAAACCAACCAACCAATAAATTCATCATCAAGCTTAGCAATCTTTGGTTGAATCGAGACTCTATAACTTGCTGTTCTCCTGTAACTGATCTTACATTGCGCGCCTTCGAATAATTGCCTTTTCGCATTAACGACATAGCAACTAATGCTTCATTTACTTTTCTAGGAGTTACGCTTCCAAGTACATTTCTAGCAGCTACATAACGCATTATAGTCGAGATTCAGTATTCTAAATAATATTATCAGCATTTTTTTAAATTATCCGTAAAATATTTTCTTCCCGAAATTGATAGATATTAATTTATAATTCTGTAGACTCTCCTTCCGTTTATTAAATGGCTAATTTCTAAAATGTGTAAAATATATTGACTCTTTATGAGCTCTTACGTATAGCGATAGTGAGAGGAATAGTTTGCTGTGTGGGGGGGGATGATATATAGCGGAAAGAATGCGTAATCCAAAAGCATGAAATTTTGAAGGAAAGAATTTGAGAGAGTACTGATAGCGTGCACCTCGAGACTGATTTTATCCCCTAAATTCTCTTTAGACTTTTTATAAGTTTAATGTTAAATGACTAATGAGGCAGATCGTCTTCACTGCGCAAAATTCTTCTGCATATTACATCTCAGGACGTCGTGGGCTCCGTTGATTCTGATTAATTATTTTCACGTATTTTTTGTTGAATATATATTATTTGTTCATTTGCTTATTCTGATTCTGTTTCGAATGAATCAAGGAAAATGACGAGTAATTGAAAAACCTACTATTAAAAATAGTTTCAACAAATTTTATAACAGCATCTATGATATTAATAATCGTTCTATTGAAAACATCTTCTTTATTTATTCCTGAAGAACTGAAATCAAGCGTATTTGAATTATAAATTCTTACGTTTTCTATGCTTTTCCGCCATCTCACTGTGCACCTTTTGCCGTATGGTGGTTAAGACCTCGACGTTGTAACAATTGGTCCTGGGTTTAAATTACGGCTTTATTTTTCATCTGTTTTGTTTTTATTTTTTCCGTAATTTCGCTTTTCTTAAAAAAATATTTTTGAATTCATTTTCTTGAAATTCATTATATTTGTTTTAATAATTTTTTCGTGTTTTCAACATTTTTTTGGCTTAATAATGAAGATAAACTTTTGTAAACTTATTGGGGTAGCTCTCGAACGAAATGTCGCAAAATTACAATTATTGCACCATCTGATAAATCCAATTTTATAAAAAAAATAATTTTGAGTGTGTAAATTAGTTCTCTGACTTTTGGCGAATTTTCGAAAATAGCACTGAAAAGCTTCAATTTTGAATTTTTTTTTTGGAAAATATAAATCATTTCATACAGAAATATTTCGATCCAAATGAAACATTATTCATACTGTATCAGGAATGAACATTTAATTATCTCATTAAAAAAAAAGAAAGGGAAAATATTAATTTGTGAGGCTTCATAAAAATTTTAACTGCACAACTAGTGTGCGAATTTTTATTTTCCACCTTCGCTGTCGCTTAAGATTTTCGCTCCACTGAGCACAATTCTGGAGTCTACTGCATCTCGGTCTACATGTGTTTGTAGTTATTTATTATTCCTCATATATTCTTTTGGAGATGGCTATATTCATTCATTTGTTACTCATTAAAAATAAATAAATCTTTCTAAAATTTTTGTTGAATTATTTTAAATATTCATCTGTGTAAAGAACGGGTACTTCAATTAGATTTTCTCTTGGAGCTTATCTTCTTGAGGTACAGGCATTATAACCCTGAGGAACCCTATTGATGTTTTTTTCCCCCATGGGAATTATTATTTTAGGGGAACATGAGTAACGCGGCTCCGGGATACACTTGCGATCTCTCTCTTCTTTCTACCAAACATTTTTTCAACCAATTTTTACCTTTTCCTGTAATTTTTTCAAACGTCTAAATCATAGATATACTTTCTTTGGTGCAGCATAGCCAGGTTTGACTCTTGTGTCATACACTCTTTCTGCGACTCATTTACTCACTCCAGCTAGTTTTCGATAAAGTCATTAGCTTCGTATAAAATACTTTTCGAATAATCAAAATCTTTATTGTACCCCATGGGAAAGAAAGAAAAGTTCTAAAACCACTGTGCATGTACTTATATATGCGTGAAAGTTTGTTTTTTTTTTTTTTAAAAAGATTATCTTAAAAAGAATGTTTTTTTAAATGTATTTTACAAGTAGTTATATCCTCCGATTCTTTGTTAATATTCACTGACAATTCTGGCGTAAATATTCTGACAATATTAATTAATCTACTTAAAGAATTTGTGTCTAATCACAATTTTATTCTTTTACATTAGTGAGTACTTAAAATTTTTTATTAATCATTATATTATTTTTACAGAAAACCTTGAAAGTATTTGGTTACGGTAAATCTTGAAAAACCATTCGATTGAAAATACCGATACATTTTTAAACAACCTTGCAATAAACAATATAGAATATAGAAAATAATACAGCAATTTTATCAATTTATAGATAAGAATATTGTAAAATAGATGTTTTACGGATGATTAAGAAAATCATTCCAAAATAATATATATCGTAACCCTTAGCATAATTTCCCTATCAACTCATGGAATTCAAAAATTCAGGAAAAATGTGCCTAATTCTCTCTCTGAAATCAAAGGCCAATGTTTATTTTTACCTCAACCGTGACAGATTCGGAAATCTAAATCGTTTAATAAAATCCCATTCAACTGAAATAACGTTATTATATGCTCAATGAATCACAAATCATTTAATTATTCCAAACGTCGACTAGTGTCAGTGAACGAAATTTCATTTTTATTCAAATCCCGGAAGTGATTCGATATTACATCACAAAGGCATAGAAGTACTTTTTTTTCACGCCTTGTTGATTTTGATCACTTTTTATTGTGTTAATGCAACCGGTCGGGAAAAAACTCTTTTTCCTGCATTTATTATTTTTTATACATTCGCGTTAAGATACGGAAATGCTGAGTTGAGTTGAACGACCATTTAACAAAGACAGAATTCGCAGATCGCGCCGAGCGATTTATTTTCATTATGGCATAATTGAAAAGAGTATCAGAATACGAACTGAAAGGAAGAGGTTCATTTATCTTGTTTTGCCGCACTAAAGGTGTCAGTTAATGAGGATTATGTATGTCTATTTATCGCCCCTTCTGACACATGAGCTTTCAATATTAGTTCTATCAGAAACACAACTTTTATTTTAGTACCTGTATTCAAAATATTTGGCATACACTCACGAAAATAATAAAATGGAAGCTATAGCGAACAAATGATTATTTTGGGGGGATAATATACAAGTGTAATATTTTTGTCGAAAATAGGTTGAATTTCTGGCACTGAATCCTCTTAGGATATATGTGTCGAAAATTGGAATTTCATTTTTTAAATTCTGAAAAAGGTTTTAAACATGGGAGAAATTTAAGATTTTTTTTTTCCATTTCGGAGGAAGTGAATTATTTTGTTTTTGAACAAATGATTATTATTTCCTTTGAACGGAAATACTTCTTTTCTTTTAAAAAATATGTAATACATTACTTACTTGAAATTACTTTTGCATTTGTGTCCGGGTTATGTTTGTCAAAGAATGTAACAAAAATTTGGATAATTTTTTCTTGTGAAATTAATGTGCTATAAGGAGTATAAAAATTTGTGTGGACTAGGACATATATCTGGAGTGGACTTTTTGAAAATTATGTTTCGTACAAACACAAACAGATAATGTACACTTAGTGAAATTAAAAAGTAAAATTCATATCAAAAAGTGTAAAAATACTTCAGTGCATATATATATATTGTATTGAAGAAAAATTGTGACGATGGTTAAATATTCCCATAGTAATGGGATATAATACGAACGACTCATAGTGTGTAATGTTGGTACTTTTATGTACATTAAAAAGTTTAAATTTTTTTTTAGATAACCCACCTCCTCGGGCCACAGGTTGACACCGAAAGGGCCACATGCGGCCCACGTTTGGGCCAGGACTGTATTAAACATTAGATTCTAACGCATATAGGGCATATCCATAGATATAGTAATAGGGAGGGACTAATCATGGATTTAAATGAAATAATTTGGTTATTTTCCCATTGTGATTTTATATTCATGGAATTGTTAATTACTTATTTAGTAATGGGAAGTGAAGGAAATTATAACAGAAAATTACACAGTATTAAAAATTAAATACTTATTTCACTGAAATTGATAAACATTGCTAAATTTATATATCTTGTAACCATTATACTTTTGTTTTATTAAATTTTGAATTACATCTTCAGACATATTTCCTATGTCAATAATAAACAACAAAAAACTGTTTACAGCAAGAAAGATAAATCTTATAAATCGTCTATATATGCTATTTCATTATTGAAAGTGGCTCGTATTCAACTAGGAAGCTTCTCGAAAGGTCTCTGTATATTTTTATGCATTCGTTTGAAAGTTGCAGAAAGTGAAAAAGAATTTTGCGCGGCATGAAACGAAGATGGTGCAATTTCCGGAATAGCTTTTCTGTTCCGTTCCTAGATACGAAAACCGAGTAAAATGCTTTGAGCTTTAAGAAGCTTTTATAGAAATTGAAAGCGACAGTTTGTAAGCTTTTGACATCTTACAACTTCCGTAAAGAACATCATTTTGTTTTGTTTTGTGCTACTTTTCTGTTGACAGCTTTTTAGAATTTCGAGTTTTCCTTTTTTTTTTTAAATTCGCAAAAACTTCTGTGCATAAGAATTTAATTAATTAAAAATGAGTTGCTTTTTTGAAATAACAATGTGTAAATATATTCTGCATATCTGAAATCGACTTTTTTACTATTCTGAAATTAATTAGCATTTTATTTCCTGTTTTCAAATTTTAAAATAATTTCTTTCATATTTGATTTTTAAAAATTTCACCATGCATCGGTTTTGAAAAAATATATTCCTATTTTAGTTTAATCAGTTTTATAAAATATATATTAATTTTAAAAATAAATACCACTTTTCTTAAATTTTAGGCTCTTTGAGATTTTTAAGATTTTAAATATAAAAAGATTATTTTATTCAACATTGTATAAGATATTTGAATACTTAACAGTTCTTTTGAATATTAAACTAGCGAATAAAAATTATAAATGTTTTTTAATAAAATATTACTTACATTTTCACAATTTCATCTGAAGCATTACAACAATAAACTTTTACATTACAAGTATTTAAAACCATATATGCCTCATTATTCTAGATTTTTGAAATATATTACTTTCAATTATTTTAGCGCTATAAAGATTTTTCTTTATTTAGTTTCTATAATTTCTATTTCTTGTTTAATGTTGCAGATTTTGTATGATTTTATCAAGTTAATTTTAATTTTTGTTAAAATTTGTGTTAGTGTTTATATATATATATATATATATATATATATATATATATATATATATATAAACAATTTTTAATTTCTCTCAGGTCAGGGTGCCTACTTTTGTCCAATTTCACTATTGTAAATTAGGGCATCGATGCATTTAATATGTATAATCCCATGTATTCTACGCTTGCTCTTGTTTCAGATCTGATATATAATGAATTCGATGAAGAAATTTTATAATTATCCAATTTTGAATCAGATATTTTCTGTAAAACTGTAGGTTTATCGGAAAGTTCTGCACTTTTATAAAGTGATGAAAAATATGTTTTATCTACATTCAATAATATTTATTGTACAATATAATTTCCATCCTTACTTTTGACCTCTTGCCAGCGCGATGTTAATTTGTAAGTAGAATTTTTGAAAAATACCTTGTCTTTAGAGGCGAAGAGAAGTTGTACTTTTGGTTGACATGTCCTTCTTTTTTGAATTATTTTTGTCAAAAAATTTATCAGGGAAAGTAACAGGTAATAATTGGAGGACGATAGAACTTTTCAGTCTATAGCTCTCCGATTTTTTGACGAGTCACCAAAGCAGCATACATTTGGTCCTAAGACAGTGTGATGTGCTTACTATTGAACATAGTCGGTCTCTTTCCGTTCAGTGCTTTGTTTGAATCATTCATTTGCTGGCAGTGTCTCTTTGAATTGAACCTTTCGTTAGATTTCTAAAGTTCATAATACATGGTCCTCGGACGTCTCACCTTATATGCAGCATTACAAGAGAATGCTAAATAATACGCAGATTTATGAGAGATTACCTTACATTCTCTAATAATGCATTATAAGAGAATGTAAGGCCGTGTGGTGACTGGATGTGAAAGAATAGTCCCACTGTAGCTCATATATGTCGTAAGAGGTGAATAAAATGGATATCCAGTGTCCGGTGGTATAGCCGGGCACCTGCCTCTGGGGGATTATGTCAGGGGACCTCAGGGGCTTGCTTGCTTTAGGTAAGAACAGGCATCATGGTTTATTGTCTTTGGTAAACACGGGTGACGCGACCTCAGGATACTCTAGTGATCCTTCTCTATTTTTGACTCCACTTCTTTTCAACCATCTTTTCCCATTTTTTTCCAACGACTGGTCTGAATTTACATCTTATTTGGCACAACACAGCACGTCTGGCTCTTGCACCATTAAACTTCACTTTTACGAACATTCATTCACTCTCTTATTTAGGACTCAAGTTTGGTTCAGAGGTAGAGGGGGCGGGTAGTCCAGGCTCCCAATATGCTCTCTTCCTCTCGATGTTTTCGTAGACAATCCACTTTTCATCACCAGTTATCAATTAGTCCAAAAAAAGGGTTCGGTTTTGTTCCGAAAAAGCAGAGATGTGCTTATGACGACTCGATTAAGAAAATGTTTTCCCTCTTAACTCGGAGTGCCCATTATCCTGAAAATTTATAGCCCAATCCTACAAACGACGGAAATAACATTGAACAGTAAATACTATTAAATGTATGAAAAATATTATACTTCCTTTCACTTCGCAAATGAACTGGTCTTCCTGATATATGTTGTATAATAATTTTCTTTTAGAGTTAATTCCATCATTTACTATCAGTACCAAATGTTTTTCATTAATATCCAAAACTGTAATCAAGCCGAATGATCTATTCTCATAGATATCCAAATGAATGAACGGACGCCTCTTCAAGAAATTGCCTTTTTCTTCTGACGTCAAAGTTCATCAACGCTGTCAAAGCGATAAATACTCCTTTTAATAGCGTCTCTATCAAAACCCTACGAACCGTGAATTCGTTTTATCATCTCTCCCCTATAAAAATGATAAGGTTGTAAAAGGTTGCTAATTCCACCTAAAATACACGAACATTCGCTCACGCTGTGCGTAAAATACAGCGACTGTAAATCTTCGTTATCATTGTTTAACTTAATGACGCATTTCGAGAGACGCTGTGGCTAATTTTCGCCGAGAAAGTTACGCGGCGCCTCGACGAGTCGTCATATTTCAAACTTGAGGGAGGAATGGGGTTGCGGTCCATTTTTAAGAAGGACCTGGTTCCTTTCGTCCGGGACAGACATTTTGGTTATCCGACGCAGCAATGATACAAAGTCGCCGCCGTCTGCCTTAATTGTTGTGAGAATTCGCAGGCGATTAAATTAGAGCGAGAACATTTCACGCTCATTTCGCTTCAGTTCGCAGAAAGTATGGATTAGAGGGCTGTTTAATTTTATGAAGGACAGTGGGTGTCTTTGTATGATTTCTGCTATGAATTGATGACATTCATGATTTGAATTGTTGAAAATGATTTCCGAAAATAGTCTTCAGTTACAAGTGTGAATAGAATAAACAAAGACAAATTTTTAGTTGATTCGCTAGTATATGCTTTCGTCACTACTTTTGGAGGATGTTTTTCAACCCCGTGGCAGATAGGTTAACTGACCTTGAATGATGGGATGATTCGAACCCACGATCTTCGGGTACGGAGAAAACTCGTTCAAGTATTTTTTTTTTTTTTTTTCAGTGCTTTTGACAGCCTAAACGATCCACCTCAGGAAAAGTATCAAATATCTTTTATTCTTGCCGTTGTTGCAGCGAGCCATTGCATTTGTCAAATCACTCCTGCTGTATGTGTTATCGATCGTTCTAAAGAAGATATAGATAGATTCTCATGAAAACAGTTCTGAAACTGAGTAAATAGCTTAACTTCATCTTTAGTTGTTTTCTTTATGTTTCTGAGAGGCTCTCAGTTTATTTACATTTATCAATTAAATAATAATGTAAGCATTAGTTAAAATAAAATCGAAAAAGAGAGGTAAGATTTAATGTTAAAGAAAAACCCACTGTCTATTTGAAACTTCAGAAAGCAAAAATAAATTAATCACAAAGAGTTAATGGCCAATAAGAATAAATTAACCACGAATGGCCAATTGGTTTCTGCTGATATTTAAATAGTAAATACGTTTCAACGTAGGAACTTCAGAGATATAAAATTATGAACATTAAAGTAAAATCGTAAGAAATATTAGAAATATGAGGCAAGGAAACATTTTTAACAAGAGGTCTCGGATATCTCCTGTGGAGTGGTATACAAGTTAGATGAATAAATCGTTGGTTCCATAGCCCTTCTTATCCTGTCACTGTAGTTACTATGATGAAATCCATTGCCAACATACATTTGTATGTCAATACGTAATACATATTGGTCTAGTTAAATTAAATCAATTTTGTCCCTTTTCTACCGAAAAAGATTGTAGGAAATTCATTTTTGTCCTTAGTCTCGATTATACGAGTATAATGATAAAGAGCATACACACACAGTGATTCCCAACTGGGGGTACGTGAACCCCATAAGGTTGTGACATTGGGCTATTCGCGGTTTCTCTTCACTAACCTTGGGGACTTTCAATTGAGATTGATTGCTTTCACTAAACAAGCTTTGCCCAACCAAAAATGAAACGTGATGCATAAAGTAGTATGTAAAGCAGTTAGCAATGAAGAGAAGTGTTAGGAATTATATGAATTCCGTCGGAAGGAGTAGAGAATCTGAAAAGGAGATCTGAAAGAGTAGCCGAAGGAGGATCTGAGAGAAATACTGTAGATGAGATGAGGTGAAGCCGAAGTGTCAGGAATTAAAGTCACTTGGAGGAAAGGAGGAATTAAAGTCTATTGTGGAAGGTTCGAGTAATGATTGTCGTAGAAAGATTGATCTAGTGTTTTCAACAGTGATTCCGGAATCTGAGTTGCAGTCGAGGCAGTACTATTGGTAAGAGGCTATTAAGTTACTATTGGTGGGTTGAACTAAGATATTAGAAAGCTTAACCTGGAGAGCGTAGCTATTGGTGTCATAGTAAATATATACTAATAAATTGTGAAAGTTGTTTTGGTGGTTCTGTAATTATTTGTGTCGTAGTATTTAATATTTGAATTTAGTGATGGCTCAAGAGGACGCCCGGGTCGGTAGGGCGTTACAAGGTACAAGAGAACTCTTAAGGGGGTGCTCGAAAAAAAATGGTAATGTTGACCATTCAGTTAAAAAAAATTGTAAAATGTTAGGAATTTTTTTTTAAAGTAAGTAGAGGTTTACGGTAATGTTGTAATACTCACCTGCCAATCAGTTGACGATAAAGGAGGGTTCTCATCCAATGGATGGATCAGCTTTTCCTCCTCCCAACCCTCATATACTTACGCAAAAAAATTGATATTGATGCAACTTTAACAGATTTTACATTATATTTATCCTCTTTTGAGCCTAATTTTTAAGAACTTTGAAACTCATTACAGTCTCTAAAAAATATCCCATTAATTTTTCTTTTTTTTTTTTTCCCGATCGTTGGGGGAAAAAAAGAATTTCTTGTGTAAAACTCATTGTAAAAATTGGTTTGCTCTTTTCAAAAATTAATAATAATAATTAAAAATAGACCGTTTGATTTAACATTCAGCTTTTTTGGGGCAATTTTAGAAATCTGTAATAGATTAAGCGAATAAGGGGGGGGATATACTCGAAGAATTTGGTGCCGGGGGTGCGTTGAAAGGAACTGGGCTCGTAACAATTTTTAAAAAGGATAGGAATTGTTGATATAGAGTTACGACCCAGTATTACTTCCTTCCCTTCTAGATGTGTAAGGCTTCTGAGTGCGACTTTAATAAACATTCAATCAATCTAAATATGCAAGAATCATTAATCAATACAGTCGAATGAATTGAAAACCATACAGTGATGATCTAGTTATTTTATGGAGCTCTATGAATATTTAAAGAGTCAATTCCTAACTCACTACATCAGTGGAAAAGTCTCTGTACGTGTTTTATCCTGAAGATTAATATCATAGAAATTATTTATATGTATTGAACCAATCGTGCACGAATCTCTAGATCTTCCCTGATTGTTATTCGATAACTTCTTACACTTCTCAATGAGAACACAATTCCTTCGTTTACAGTTGCCACTCGTCCTTTCTACCACTAACTTATTGAATTCTACTTGCTGCTTATATATACAATTCATCAAACTAATTCTAATCTAATTTACATAAGTCACGTTTCATCCATTTAGAAAGATTTCAATTGAGGCATATTAAAATCTCAAAGTGTTAATTGAAGGGGGTAACACGACCGCGATCACGTTATATGATATAAAATTATCGTATGATATATGATGTGGAAGTTTGTGGCAAGGTAATTAGTTCGGGTGTTATCCTCTTTATTAGATTCCAATTGATGTTGCAGTTGAAAATGATGAGGTTCTACAACTACAGATATCTCTACAGCTTTCACTCAACAGAATTTAAGATCAGCACAGTTTAATAAAATTATGTACAATAAATTTTTATAATACCCTTAAAAATCGGCTATAAACTAATCTTAATTAAATCATGATTTACTAACACAGAATCAGTGATACATAATTCCTAATTTATCTTCTAACTGAAGCCTTATCTTCATACCCATGTTAAATATGAAAAATATTTCAAATTCATTTTCCTTAGGTTTCCCTATGAGCATGGAAACTATCAAGAGCGTGAATTGCAAATTTGATCTAAAGCAAGGGGTTTTAATTTGTTTCTTTCACTCTGTTCGCATTTGTATGTAATATGTGTAAGGTAAAATTACTATTTACCTGATTTTATTTATAATTTTCAAATATGGAAAATCTCTTTCGTATTTGACAGTCTTTATTCATTAAATCGTCTTCAGTTGTATAACGACTACTTTCTTAGAAGCTCACAAGCCTGTAAGTATGAAAGTACGAGTATTACTCATTTATTTTCCGCTATTAGCATTTTAGCATCATAAGGTCTTACTACAAAAATCTATTGAAAAGCAACTTCCTTTTAAGTAAGTAGTTGGTTGGAAAAATGCGTGACAGAACGTGAATTTTCAAGCGTTCCAATTAAAATTTTCTCACACTTTGCTGCCGTTAACCCTAATTAGAACTCTTTGGCAACAGATGCTTCCGACAAAAGTTAGACATGGCTTCGTTACCGGTTTTAATTGGCTACCCTTTCCGCATTGTTCGTCACCTTTCTAATAAGACTATATGGTCAGGCGGACCCTTTTACAGAAAATTGTTCTTCGTCGTCAAAATACAATTTTCTTCAAATAGTACGTGAAATAAATATTCTGTTCACTAGGAATGCATTTAAATGCCCTAATATCGGGATTATAACTTACAATTTACGTAGAGTACTGCAAGGATCCTCACACATTTTTCGCTGTTAACGGCATTTTAATTAAACGATACGCCTTCGATAAGGAAAAATGATCTTCATTTATACCAATTTTCCGTGTTCCTTTTATTTTTGCGATGATCTTTCTATTTTATTCCAAGATTTTTTATAAGCCTCGAATATATCAGAGGCTTTCCATCAGATTATTTATTTTTTGGCATAATCTTCTAAATGTTATTACGTTAAGGTAACGGAAATGCCTTCAACTAGAAAAAAATGAGATTATTTCATGCTAAGCTTAATACAACGTGCGAGGATGGATCGTAAAGCTTTAATTATCCCTAAGATATAACTTGAGTAATTGGTTGAAATTTATTCTGAATACTAGTTGATTTTTATGTACAAAATGTTGAAAATTACAGCTATTGATGTTGATTTGTTTGGTTTAAGTAAAGAAATTTGTTACAGGTCACTTCGGTCCTTAGATTGAAGTAACCTACAGTATTGTAAAGCTTTAACTATTACTAACAAATAATCGAGATAGAAACTTAGTCCTTATTTATTATTCTTAAGATATCTCTATAAGTAGTCGCCAACCTGAATTATACATTTGTTCCCAGCGTTTCTTGCCCTTTCGGAGGCCGTCATTGTAGAAAGAACTTGGTAGATTTGAACTCTTATCTTCTCCATACTGGAGGTGCTTCAATCTACGGCTCCCTGAAACAAAAATCGACATCAGTAACTGTAATTTATCTCACTTTCACAATGATCAATTAATAATAGTCATATTAAATTTTATCCAGATATCTCGATTATTTCTTTGTAAAAAATATTCTAGGTTACTCTCTAGTAGAGTTCGTATTAAAGAAAAGAGGATATATTTCATTTGGAAGGCGCTTTAGAACGTTGGCTACTTATGTAAAGGTCATAAATTGAAACTCGAAACAACATGATTTAGATGTTATCATTTGTAGCACTTTAAACGGGATCCTCCTCATTAACCACATGCAAATGCTCACTAACTTCAATCCCATATCTCTTTACACTTGTCAATGTAGGCATGATTTTAGTTTCTTTGTTGACAGCTTCCGCTCACTCTTTGATACCATCAACCACAGTATTAAATTATTTGATGCTTATAAATACAATTCTTTAGTCTTATTCACTATACTTCAATACATAAATTCTAATTTACATAAGTCATGTTTCATTTATTGTATTGAGGTTCTCAAAACAATTTCCTATGAAAAGTTCTCAAGGGAAACACGTGATAGAAACCTGTTATAATCTATGCACAAAGTATTATGACACACATTTATGTTTCTATCAACGGAAATGTTCTTATGATCTATGTAGAAGGGCGTATCTTGAAATGTTTGCTCTATGAAATTAATACATTATATTTTTTAAAAGTATTTCTGAGCGTGTGTTGCGAGCACTTGTACGTGGTTAAACTGTTTGTATAGCGAAAAGATGTCGCTGATTCGAGTGATGTAAATAAGGTTTGTTCACTTACCATTAAATTCACTTACCATTAATCATAATCAAGTTAAATTCACTTACCAAAGTTAAATTTACTTACCATTAATCATAATCAAGTATTCATTAAATGTACTTCCATCATTTTCTAAATTCGTAGTTTCAATGATTACCTAAACTAAAAGGCTGGATTCGAATTCTGATGAGAATTGGTGTGTTTTGGTGCGCTTTCTAGATTGTCGCGGGACACAAACTGTTTGAATCCGCTAAAGTTATTTAGATAGATTAAGTCGAAAGAACATAAATACACAAAAGATCAGAAGAGTATTGTCTATTTTATAAAAAGGTCGCTATGTTGCTGGATTTTTCGACCGATATTGATTTGGAGTAGTCACTAGTGACATGTTACATACATTTCATGTGACTGTCTCAACACAGCAATGCTAATGGCATTGCTAAGCAATTTGGTGTCACTGTTGTGTATTACCATTTATTAATTGGCACCAACACAAATTTTACACTGATTCATATGTTAGTTTTTATTGCTGTCGTATCGAGTTTTCATCATCGCTGTGCTTCAAGTTATTACCATTTGGATTCATCAACATATATCAGAAACCAAGCAACAATTAAAACAATGGTTTGCTACCAAAGAATTGGAAAAAGTTGTGGCAACGATTTTTTGTGTTGTGAATTCTCATCGATTTCTTAGAAAAATGAAAAACGAGCAATATACAATACTGCAGAGGATGTCACCTGTTTTCCATATATATATATATATATATATATATATATTATTTCCATACATACAAACCTATATATATATATATATATATATATAGGTTTGAAATTTAAATGCAAACAAACAACAGAACATTATAATCGCTAGCAAGTTTAGGAAATAAATCGTAAGAATTATAAAATAATATAGTAAGAAGTAAGAAAGAAATCGTTACCGTATTGAGTGAAAAACGTATTCATCAAATCGTGTAAATATAAGAATAAATCATTACAATTAAACAAAAAATTGCTTGCAAATTTAACTAAGTAAGAAAAAAAAATTATACTATAGATAAAATTTTCAAAAGGAAAAAATCTAAGAAAAGCAAAAGAATGGAGTAAGTAGAGTAATCAATGTTGTAACAGGCTACGAAGTTATAAGCTGGTTATTCCAGAATTATGGTCAAAGTCATCCCAATCAATAATTATATTAGAAAAACGAAAAACGGTTATGAAACCAAAGAAACAATTAAAAAGTGATCATCAACAACAAAATAATAACTCATTAAAAAAGTAAACTAGTGATCTCAGAAAAATCCGAAAAAGATTTGAAATTTAATACGACAAAACTAAAAAGACCAGAATATAAAATAAGTAAGAAAATTTACTGAGAGCGAGCAGAACGTGAATACTTTGAACATACGTGACTGACGTAATTCCCGCACTAAAAACAAAATGATTAGGCAAAAGATAGCAATGCCATCTCCTAATAGTGTTAGAACTAAATGAAAGTCACAAGATAATTACATATTTTGCAAAATTTAATATCTATTTAATGAACAAAAAACAAGAAAAAATAATTAAGAAAAAAATATGAAAAACAATTCATAAAAATAAAAATCGAAAACCTTTGTCAAAAAATATTTTTTTAAAAAATTAAGAAACAAATTTTATTCTAAATTAAAAGTTAAAAAATTAATCTAATTTATAATTGTTACATTTTAAGTTTTTTTTAAAAAAATTCAGAGTTAATTGTCCTTTGCTCATTTTAGAATTCGTTTAAATTATTTTGGAAATTTAAAGACATATTAACTAATTTGATATTTCTAAGTAAATAATTATATTTTATATTTAAGTGTCTTGCTTTGCTTCTTTTCCAGATAAAGTTTCAATTAACGTTCAAGCTTTGTTGATTAACATCAAAACATTCTTTGCAATTCTATTTTTGTGACGCATAAACATAATTGTTTTTGGTGAGGATGCTTTCGAGTATCTTTCCGGTCATGCCTCATACACTGTTGTTTGTAATAATTGTTGTTAATATATTGTCCAGTGTTTCATCTTCATCGTCTCACATTCTTAAAAATTCGTCTGTGTTAAACTTATCTGACGTGGTGAGGAAAGAACCCCAATCGATTCTTTACATTTTTGTGCAAAATTATTTTTTATACCATATTAAAAATTTTAATTCTGGAATTTTACATTATTTTATACATCATTTTATTTTTTCTCATCCTCATTTTTTCTTAATGTGTTTTTCTTTTCTGAAAAAGGTGTAAATATATATATTTTTTAAATGTTTGGCGCACTATACATAGCCAGATTTGTCTCTAACGCCGTAAAGTCCCAATCCCTCATTCCTCAAAACTGCGCGACGCTGAATGAGATGGTGATTCGTTATATCTGAAGTAATAATTCAGGCTAGAGGTTTCCAAAATTCCTCAACTCCGATAGGGGCAAGACACGGATGACAGATAACTCTAGGAGATGTTTGGAATACTTTGCAGTGAAGCCATTAACTCCAGAGTTATGTTCAGCAAAAATGTCGCTGCGTGGTCGCCTGGCTGCCTTCAGAGCGTCCAGCAGCTCATTTACTTGACCGAAATGGGAGAGGCACAACAGACGAAGTTTATTGCTTCTGTGGCCACCGCAGTCTCATCTTTTTTTTTTTTTTTTTTTTTTTTCTTATTCAATTATGTGCATTTATGGTTTAATTGCAACGAAACAAAAGCAATGCAAACTTAAAAGACACTCCGTATGTTTAAAAATTTGGAAAATTGAATGATATTTCATACATGCATATAAAATGTGTTAATTAATAATTATTGAATACATGTTAAATAAACAATCAGCCACTCTGTTACAATAAATCAAAATGTTCATGTAAAAAGATTCAGTTCTTAAAAGTGAGCTGTGGCGAGAAAGAGATTCGAGTTAAATTTCATTCCCATATTATTCTGACGTAAGATATGTATTATTTCAGTTATTGTGAAAACAGGGGGGGGGGATCTGTAATTGATCCAAAATTCATCGAAAATTACTTGAAATTTTTTTTAAGAAATAGTGCTATTTAAATAGAACTTAAAACCTAATAAAATTGCTTAAAATGCTATACCAATTATGTTTTTCATTATTCTGGGACAGTAACCAAGATTAGCATTAAGTTAGCGAAATAATTAGTTAAGAAGCATTAATCAAAAGAAAGGTATGTCAAAAGATATTCCAGTGCCAAGTAAGTAAAATTGATCTACCATTATGTATATATATATATATATATTACAGTATTTAAATTCAAATTAATATGCTTGTAACACTTGCAAATAAATATGTTTTATATTAGTATGTCAGTTTCTCTTATATAATTTGCAAAACTAACATACTAATGTAAAAGATAATTATTTATTTGCAAGTGTTACATGCATATTAATTTGAACTTAAATATTTAAACTCTGTAATAATGGTAGAACGATTTTAGTTTTTCATACGAATAAATTATTTTGCAATAATATTTTATGTATTCTTGTCTATACAATACCTTTAATATTAAATTTTATTGCTCTCAATTTTTTCCTGTGTTACTATAATACATTCACGGTCGATGAAAATAGCATACCTTTTTGAAGACATTGTGCCACAACCTTGAAACTTTGCACATAGCTAAAAATCTAAATTTCGTGCGGTCGCGCAAGCTCCATACACCCGACAGAAATTATGCAATCCCTTGAACTAACAGATATTGATATTTGCGTCTTGTAGACACCGCATGAATGCGAAAGACTGATGAAATGATGAGTACGGAAAATGAAGGCTTTCTTTTGGATATCAGAGACGTTTACTAGAACATTTGACAGGCCGCGATAGTAGCCTTGACATTGGATAAAACTGCTATGGAAGTCTTAAAATTGCAGGGGGGGAGGCAAGTTTCTCATATAGTGCTCCATTTGAATCATTCCGACAATACTATCAGAAAATGTTGGCTGCAATGGACACATGAAAGTTGTAACCTACAGCGTACCGGTTCTGGTAGAATTCGGCCAGTTACAAGTAGATGGATAAGAATCTTTCATCAGGCATGCACAGATTTAATGACGACCCAAGCCTCTATTCGTGGAGCGATAAAGGCTCGAATGGGTGTGAAAACATTGTGAGACATCTCTAAGAAATGATTAAAAGATTATTAGGATTTCTGCTCCAAACCGATACAAAGTGGAGAGCTGTAGAATGACGTTCGGGGATGTTCAACGATAAGTCACACTTCGGTTTAGTGCCAATTGACTATCGAGGTGTGGAGTGTCTCTGATCAGTGGTCTAATCCTTGCTTTGCTGTCTAGCTGCACACAACTCCCGAGCAACAGGCATCATAACCTGGGCAGTATATTTCCTTTGATAGTTGGTTCTCTGCAGGAGTAACTCGTAGCACAATTACTTCTTCTCCGTTTGTAGATAATATTACACTTCCTCATATACTCCATTCCTTGTTAGAAGTTCTATAACGCGTTTGAGTAAAATAATGCCCAGCTGCGTATGGTCCGTAATGTCTTGAACCTGATGAATTGTGACCTGCCACCGTGCTAGAATGTTCGAGATTTAGAAATCAAAGTGCAACAAGTGTGAGCCAGTCTATCCAATTACCATATTTGGTGTTTGTTTCACTCGGTACCACATCGTATTGTGGCATTTATTGCAACACGCGACAGTGCTACGCTCTATTGAAGAGGACTACTCTAAGGCTCATGACGGCTTCACTAATTACTCTGTAGATCTGATTATGGTAGCACTTGTATAGTTCTTATGTATTATTATGTGAATAAAATTTCACTTATATTCAATGTTTCCTTCTTGGTATATTATTTTCATTGACCCTGAGTGTATATGTCTATTTTCTGTGTACATTATTTAGTAATATTCTCTTGTGTTCATGACACTTTGTTTTAATAACATGTTTTCTTTTCTTTCTAGGTAAGTTTGACACTTTTCTCAATTCGCAGCTAAAATATCAGGTATTTGTCATAAGTTTATGTCATTTGTCGTATTGTTGCATAAAATCCTGTTACTATACAAAAGATCTCCATTAAATTGGTAAGGTAAAACCCTATTAAATATTATACATGTATTTACAGAATGGGGTGGTTTCAAACAAAATCGATAGTTGAAGCATACGTTTTTCCTTTAAATTTATAAATTTTAACTGTGTTTGTTTGCTTCTTTTATCATTTATGTTAGCATAGTCCTTAATCTAAAAATAAACTAAATATTAACTCAAAAATCGAATTCAAATTGAGAACTAAAAACTTACAGTACGGTAGATATCTTGTTTCCGAGTTCGGACACAAGAGAACAACGTTGATGTAAAACAACAAAATGAATGCTTTTGAATTTTGTTGGGATTTCTTGTTCAGGTATGTTATTTTGTCCATATCTGAAATTATGACAGGTGTGAGAGAGGCATGTACCCCATGTCCACCCCCTAGATCCACCACTATACATATATGCATATAACTTAAAGAGTTTTATGTAGGAGTGAAAGTTATAGCTAGGTCCATAGATTTTCTCTGCATATAGGTAAAGGGGTGTCATGTGTCTAGGTGTGTAATGATGACAAGTAATTATTTACATGTATTAAAGTTTATTAACGTTTGGTTGACGAAAAACACTTACACGTACGAACACAAATCTTAGATACGAAGACATTATAATAATGTTCTAGCGCCCTTGCGCTGAACAGAATATATCTATCCCTAGTCTTAAGAGAAACCAATTCTCCACTCCTTCTGCTCTGGCCTCATGCCACTGAGAGGCTTTCTCTTATAATGCGCTCCGCGCGCACAACTCCACCTAGCGTCTTAAAGCGTCATCTGGGAATTGAATTCTCCATATTTATGTAAATATTTGCTTCTTACAAAAATTCGTAGATTAAATGCCTGTTATCAATGCCTTTGCTTTATAGTTGAAGAATTTGGGATCAAACCCATATTTTTTTCTTTATATAGATGTGAAGAGGTTACCTGTGAAAAAGCTTCCAGAAAAGTGACCTTACATTTTGTACTTGAGTACCATCCGAAAATATTTGGCATTAGCAGACGAAAGGATTGAATTTGTTGAAATACCATCGCATTCAAAATATGCAAAGAATCAAATTTTCTTGAATGTGAAGTATCTATGACTGCATCTGAAATGCTATCTAATTTTACTAACTCCAACACCACATCACTTGAGGTGTGGAAAGGTCTTGCATCATTAAATATGGATCAGCCTCATTATTTTCCATCAATCTTCCGCGAAATCAAGTCCCGAACCTATCGAACTATTAATCTGTTATAAGACCTAACACACTGTTGATCACAAGTCGTATTCAGTCGTCTGTTGACTGGCTAGTTTCCATTGTACCTGTGTTAATGAAATTTAACTAGTCATAGATTGATAACTAATATCTGAAAGTTTAATTAAAATGAAAGCAAATGAAAAACAAGAGACAGTGCTTGAATTTGACTTCGCTAAAGTCGAACCAAATTTAAAACAATTATAATATAAAAGTTCTATGCGAAGTTTTGCGAAGAACAAATTTAGTCACCCAAATTGCGCTTTATTTTATAATTATTATTAAATTACTCATTTAAATATAAGAATTAAAGTAAACGATGAAATATCGAGAAATGGATAATAGTAAACTTTTCCGATATTGAAATTAAAGCAAACAATAAATTATTAAATTGAATATATTTAAGCTAAATGTTATTAAAACTGAAGCAAGAGATAAATTATTAAATTGAACATTATATCAGCTACATGTAGTTAAAATTAAAGAAAACGATTAAAAATTGAAAAGTGATCTTGTCGCTAAAAGTGATCCAACTAAAACAATAGCTCTTTTAGTGGAAAAAATCAATGCAAGCTCACGCATCAGTATGCAAAGTCACGTATCAATATGCAGTGTGTCAGATGTTATTCTAATACTTTTTATTGCCATTGTAAAATATATATTCTACCATTCTAAAATAAATAAACCATTGTAAAATATATAAAGTAAATTCTCTATTTCCGATGCTTTCTTTTGGGGACCCACGAATGAATTCCAACTAATCTAAATGGCTAATCTTAATATATATGTGCGTCATATTGCTTCATCAGCATACTGCCGTCAATTTCCCTGTTTACTTAAAATAGGTATTCATAAAAGGCTTAATTCCAAAAGCAAATACATTTTCCCAACCATGTAGCATTGCTTTTAGAGATTTCTATTCCAGTTGTGATTTGAAAATTCTATTCATCTAAGAGTTGCTATGATAAACTTTTTTTTTTACTGCTTTTTTCACCTCTGGACTTCTTTTTATTAATTGGCTGTTTATTAAAGTCACATTCAGAAGCAACACGAGGTCTGTTGGTGACAGACATTATTATTTTGAACCTCGGTCAAGTGACGACCCTTTATCCAATCTTCCAACTCTAATCCGTTACTTATTTAGGGCTGCAGTAGCTTTTTGGCTCAGAACTAGGATCTTCGGTTCTGCCAAATATTTTTAAGTAAAATAATGAATGTAGTGTTGTGAATGTGCGAAGGAAACTCCATTGCATTGTACGTACACAGTATGAAATGGCAGTTACGAAAGTTCTGTCTGCAATAATCCCGTGTATTACATTACAGCTACTTAAGGAAAAAGCAAATTATTTACTAAATATATAATTTCGCGTATAAGCCGAGAAGTTTCGGAATCTTTTTTTTCTTAGCTAAATTACGGGGTTTGGCTTATATATAGATCCGCTGGTTCGCTAAAAAAAATATAGGTACTTCTGAATTAGTCACCTGGGCAAGCAATAAATCACCAAATATAGCATGTTTTCATCTCTTTAGCTTATATATCTTAGAAGAAAAATAATTTTAAATGCAATAATTATTCCTATTATGAAAATGAGATGGTTTATTTTCGGAAGCTTAAAGAATAGTGGTTTGTTGAGACGTCGCCAAAGCGAAAAATCTGATTTTGGCGAAATGTGCAAGTGGAAAATTACCAAAACGTACTCTAGAAATAATAATAGAGTACCATAGTTAATTGGATCATTAAAATATGGATGAAAAAGGAGAGTATTACTTTAATCTTTTAGATTTGGGGTGTTTGGAATGCAACTTTTATGCAAAAAAAAAAGTCATATGAATACTTTAAAATCCGTGTCTGAATCAGTGAATCCGAATCATTAGTAAGGACAGCAATACCTAATGGTCATAGTAGAGGATTCGCGGTCGGTGTTGTTTTCGTCGAGTCGTAGGTTCGAGCCCTGATGTCACTAAGGATCTACCGTGTAGTGGGGCTGATGCGCGTTTAATCTGTCAGGGCCACAAGTCCTCTCGTTGGTGTTGCGGGGATGTTAGGAGAGGGAGGCACCAGCTCCGGTGTCGTTCTCGTCATTTGACTGATATTCAAAATTGCGAGGTCCATCGACAATAATCCTCCTGTTGTTTCTCAGTGTGACGCTAACAAACACATCAAATGCATTAATTCAAAACGAATCATTCATACATTCATTTTCACTCATTGCATTGCGTGAATTCATATCATCATCATCACTTCCGATGTTATCTAAAATAGTATTTATGTCCTCTTCATACGCAAAATTCTCCTCGCTGGCATCTGTACAATTACTAATGCAGCGTGTTCTAACTATCATTCTGCTTATATAAGGGATTTGAATTTTTAATAGATTTTTGACAAAAGAAACTCACTCTCGGCGTATACAAGGTTCGACTTATATTCGGAAATATACGGTATTCTAAGTACCCAAACATGACTCAACTGTTTTATTGCGAAACATCATATTCGTGGTCGTTTGTTCACTACTCTCTGTGTCAGCTCATTGAGTGAATAACATTACGCGGATAAATATCCATTTATTCATGCAAGAAGCCAATCGAGCATTAGTGGCTAAACAAACAGATAGTCCTGTCTCCGAAGCGTATTGATTATCCGATTGTGAATCAGGGGGTGGGGGCGCCCACACCTTGGGAGGGTTCCTTAATAGGGTTGTTGGTAATCATCACCGAATCTAATTGGGTCCTCCCACCTGCCGAGATTTATGTTTTCCTATTTATTCTGTCGTTAAATCGGAGCAATTGCAGTTGGTAAGGAAGAAATGAAGACTTGAAATGGATGTAGCTGGATTCAGAGCTAAATGCTTTTAAATTGACGATGCTTGAATCAGTGGTTCTCCCGTTGTGGTATGCGAACCCGTAGACATATACTTCCAATTTAAATGAAATATGGGCACGAATAAGTTCAATAGCATAATCTTAAAAGATGGGATTTGAAATAGTCACAATAAGTCCCTTAAGCGAAGGATTCGATATAAAACTTCATTTAGTTTATGGAAACAGAATGTGGTGAAGTAGTTAATATTCAAGTGACAAAAATTGCCCTTGATATTGCTGTAAATTCATAAGGGATTATATAACGTAATAAAGGGGATAAGGTAGCATACGATTTTGTAATTAAGTGTAGCGTATCATTTCATTTGATACCAATGTACTCCAATGCTCGAAGAAACACCGATGGAGAAAATCTGAGGATTCTGTTTACATTTTAACTATGTGAGATTGGATGTCTTTTTGATATTTCGAACTAAATCTCAATAAGCTGTCTTCTTTTGAATTAAGGTGACATGTGCATACTTTTTACTTCAGATAATGAAGGCAATAATGAAAACTAAAGTAAACTAAGTTATGATGCGTTGATTGATTAAAATGTATGTAATCCAAGAATCCTCTATTTGTTCGCTAGTTTAAACCGCAACTTTTATATTTCAGTTAATAGTTGTGTTGTATTTTAAATATTTTGTATCATTACATATGTAATTGTCCAATAAATTTCCAGCGACTGAATATAATATCCGGATATTACTATTTTAAAGCACCGCTCATAGATGGTATGTCGAATTTGAAATCAGAAACACTAGGAGAAAATATTTATAAACTGTTTTAAATACCTCCTATTCTGTATGAGATTACGTTTCCTTTTAATTAGTGTGTAAAGAAGAGATAACGCAAAGGGCAATTGGTAAGGGACCATAATCGGATGACCGAGCTTATGATTCGCTCCCATTCATCGGAAGGACTCCGATACCCCGCTGGAATCATCATCATCATCCATTAATCTTTTTAAAGACGGCCTTCAGGGCATTGGAGCGATTCCGCCAGAGACGGGTTCATCGTTCAACCGTTATACAATTTTATTTTGGAATGGATGGGAGGCTTCTTTGTTTACTTGCTTTTTTATTGGTCATTCTTCATCTCTTATGTTTCAATGCTTCGACACTATCTTACGCTTCTTGACCATCGGGTTTCCATACCGTTCTCAATCCTGTAGGAGTTAAAGCAGCAAATAGCCAATTGTTGGGTTCCTTTTTTTTTTTTTTTTTTTTTAAAAAAAAAAAAAAAGAACATTTGTTGCAAATCTTGGTTAAAAGTGAGCCCTATTGAATATTTAAATTAATTTGTTAACAATAATTTCAAAATTTGACATGTAATGAATAAAACGCTATTTGTCCGTACATTTTTGGGGACATTGTATATTTAATGGATTTTCTTTAACTCGCATTGTAACTGCGTCTGGTTCAAATCTTTAAAAACTTTTTTTCTCATATTTTAAAGCACTCAATTGAGCTGAAATTTTCTATACATGAAATGCAATTATTAATTTTTATTAATTATAATTAATTGATTCAAACTAATTATTTAAATAATTAAACTTTACGCCAAGTATCCAAATTTGTCGTTTAATAATCTATCTTTTGCTTTAATTTTATTTACATGTAGTTAATATAATATTCAATTTAATAATTTATCGTTTGCTTCAATTTTAATTTTGTGTAGCTTAATTGATTAACATAATGCTTAATCGAGCTAAAAAATCTACACGCACTTATTTTTGATGATAAATTTAATAAATGTCAAATAATAACATAAATTTTAGTAAGTAATTATTGAATAAATTCAATATGGCTCAACGTTCCTTTACGCTTAAAATTTAAGGTATAAAAATTATGCTAAGCAAAGTGTAAGTTTGAAAAAAAAACCATGCTCAAATAACTCGATTTTTACCAATGTTATTACTTTTAATTTCTCCATCGAAAATTATAAGCTTTATATGATGTAAATTGCCATTGTGTTGCCATTATAAATAATTAATGTAATAAATTTTAATTAAATGTAATAAATTTCCATTGTGTTTTTCTACTTTGTTTTACTTGTACTATTATTCTGAAATAATCACATGTTCATATTTTTCTGAGATGCGCTAAGTTATATTTGTTTAAATAAAAAATCTTTTGGCGTAACTGTTCCTGTAACGGATCTATGAAATAAAATTGGTTTTTGTCTTTGAATTTAGGTTGGCTATGCCATCTGATTGTAAACTAATCAAATGAAGTCCATCTGCAACAGTGTTTTGGGTACATCTAGCACAACATTGATTAAACTACATAAGTCTGTCGAAATTCGAAGAACTGAGGTCAGCCTAGATATAATTCGTGAAGCATTTTTTTTTTCAAAAAGAGATGTTTTCAAGAGTTTCTTATCTCTAATCACGAATCTAAATTAACAATCTATTGTTCAAATAATCGTGGTTGGTGAGACGACTGTATTGAGTTAAATCTGACAGGTTCTTTCGTCCTATGAACTATTAATAAAAGATAAGTAGCTGTAAACAAGGAATCACAGGCACCTTAAGAGGGGGAACAATTTCATTGAGTCTGTGACCTTTCAACGAGAAAAAAAAACCAGCTGATTGTTTTCATTTGCAGTGATAACTAAATAGATTTTATTTTTTCTCTTCTTATACAATAAATTACAGCAGTGTGTTGTTAACTGCCTGACTTCATGAACACTACACCGGAGCTTATTGTTTTCATTCAGGGTAAACAACAATGGCCTTTCAATTGGCACGTCTTTAATAAAAAAAAACTTCTATAAATTAAATCGTATTTGAATGGATCATGATAGCGTCTGGCAGAATAGCAGATTCTTAACCTATGTGTTCGGATCTCATGCTTCTAAACAAAGACCACTGCGAAAGTGCTTTGCTCAAAGCCCTCCCTTTGGTATGTTGTACGTGTGAGAAATGTAGAGCCAGCAGGTGTTGACCTTGACATCTGATTGAGGTTCAATATTACGAAGCGTATTTAGTGGTGCTAAGCGGATCATCGAATAGGCTGTATGTAGCTGTACATTTTCAACAAATAAAACTCACTTTAACTTTTTCAATTTTAAAATTGTTATATTTAATAATATTTATTTTACTATTACAGTTGACCACTTTAACAAGCTGTTCCATAGCCCGCGAGTCTCCTTTACGCACGGTTTTACTATGGCACGCTCGATAAACAACTGTTTGTGATGTCACTTCTAGATATCTAGGCGTCATAATTTTTCTTTTTATGAAATTCAGATTAATTTTTTGTTCTGATGACATTACAATTTCTTATTAAGACCAGATATTAATACATTTTCTTTCTATTTTATATATATTAATCATTGTTTCTCGGAAAGAAAATTATTCCAATTTGGAATTTTTTTTAAAGATTATTTTCAAGATCTGGCAGTGGTCAGGGGGATTAGTTGTACATTTTGCTACTTTGTATTGGTCTAATTTTAAGAGTTATTAGATTATTTATTCAAGATATTTTTTATTCTTTTGTAATTAATTTCAGTAATAATTAAAAATGCCGGAAGAATGTAAGCGTAAACAAAAGGCTTACACGATTGAGAAAAAACTAATGTTACCGAACGAATTTGGAAAATGGTAAGAAAAGCCGAAATTATCAGAGAACTTAATCTAGTCTTCACCGCATGGATGATGAAAAAAGAAAATAAACTCCTTCAGTTTATTCGTAACTTTGATTCGTATAAAGGCATGGCCACTCATAAAAAAAAAAGGCTAAGATAGCTGAAAACACCAATCTTGATAATGTCTGTTTGATCTTCCACTAAATTTAAATTAACACTGTAATCCGATGGTACCTCTAATCCGCGGTTTTGTAATATTGGACCCCGATCACCACATGTTAACGGATTAAGATTATAAATTCAAAGTTTACCTTCTCTAGTATATTATTTCACGAACTATTATACAGTGGCTCCCAAAATCGAGTAAACACCTACCTTTTTCGACATTAAAAGTATAAAATAGTAATATTAAATATTTATATAAAATTAATATATATCTAAGTGATAAAATGCATTTTTTAAGAAATGTACTAGACTTGGAAACCCGTTTAATAAATTAATTATATAATTTTTAAGCAGAAACTACAACATATTAAGTCACATAATTGAGTATACACTTGGCATAACTTTTAAATGAAAACATAAAAAGCAAACTAATATTTAGTTGCGCACCCTTTCGACTTAATGACGGCTTCCAGACGGCGGGGCATCAATTTAACAAGATTTTGGATTGCTTAATTTGCGTTATTAGCCTATTCTTCTCTTAAAACATTTTTAAATTATCTTTACTCGTGGTATGGTGCTTTTAGACAGATTTTTTTTCATAAACTGATTATAAATTTTTAATAACGTTGAGATCAGGTAATTATGGTATAGTGTGCAACTGCGTTCTATAGTTGTACAACAGCCACAATTGAACAATTCAGATGTATGCTTAAGATCATTATCGTGTTGAAAAATGAAACTCGGTCTTAAACCAAACTTTTCAGCGCTTTGCTTTAAATTATTTTTCAGAATACTGAAGTATTGAATTTTGTCCATGATCCCATGAATAAATACTAAACTTCCCACACTATTAGCTGACATAAAGCCCCATACGAGTTACAGAACCACCCCCACACTTGACAGTAGGAATTGTGCTTTTAGGAAGCAACTCGCAGTTAGGCTTCCGCCAAATGTAGCATCGCCAATCACTTCCGAAAATATTAAGTTTGCTCTCATCACGGAATATAATTTGATTCTAGAAGTTTAGAGACTTTGAAATATAATTTTCAACAAATGAAAGCCTTTTCTCCTGGTTTCGCTTAGAAATGAAAGATTTTCTCCTGACCACACGACCATTAAAGCCTGCTTTCTTGAGTATTTTCCAATTGTTTCTGTAGAAACAGGTTTTTGTGTCGTAGAAGAAGTGGTTGCAACAATCTTTGGAACACTCACCTTTGGAGTTTCGGTCACTTTTCTTAGGACCCTCCTACTTGTTCTGTCATTCAGGATCTTCTTTCGTCATCCTCCTGGAATATTTTTAACGTGTTCCAACTCTTTTTACTTTTTGATGATTTTTGAACACATCCGTGATTTTGCTGAACTACTTTTGCATTTTTCCCAAGAGATTTACCTTCTTCAGCCATTTTAACAACCAGCTCCCTAACTTGGGCTGCAGTTTCCATTTTGGAACTCATTTTGAAGATTAAAAATTAATATTTCTAAAAGAAACTTATACAGTAGATCTAAATCCAATGCCAATATCAAACACAAAAACTTTAGTACAATAGTGACAGCTAATTTATCAGGTTGTGATCACTTTCTGCGAAGCGTTATTCTTAATTTTATGGCATCAATTCGTGTCATTTAGTCAGAGAATGCAAATAATTTTATATTAACTCCATGTTAATTTTTTGGATAAATATCTTATTTAAGAAATGATTTATCATTCCCTATTAAAAAAAAACCTCTAAATAAAACTTTTTACTATATGTTTGTATTTTCAAAGTAAAGAAAGAGAGATGTATACTCAATTTTGGGAGCCACTGTATATCTACATATTCGTATTAGATGTGTTAAGGAAGTACAGCAGACACAGTTCTGCATCGTATTTATTTTATGTCAGTTGTTTTCGATGTATTTTGATGATTTCTCTCGTAACTTTATTTTATGCATGATGTTCAAATATCCATAGGAGGGCTTACATTATTTAGGTAGGCAGTAGAATCATGACCCCGAGGCCTCTTAATTAGCCTTTTCATTCCTATGAGTCTGTAGAAAACACGGGTGATACGCTCCTGGGATGCTCAAGCGATCCTTCACCACTTTCGACCCTCCTTCTTGTCAATTATTTTTAACTTTCATTCATCTTTTTCAAACGTTTATATTACAGTTGCACCGTGTTTAACGGAGATTGGCCATATCTGGCTCTTGCACTTTTAAACTGTGTAAATACTCGCTAACATTAGTAGCAAACAGATCTGAGAAACAAAAAAGATTAACATGCTTTATGTACTTGTCAGAGAAGTGTACATTTTCTATAAATTTCAACGTTTACCAATTTGTCCATTGTACAAATTTCCACCATTGATCGCATCGCTCCAAAATATTTTAGAGAGAAAGTTTATGTATGGGAAGAGCCGTAAAAGCATATTCCCTCCAAGAAATTAGCTTAATATTTCTTAATAATCCATTATAAAGTGATGTGTACACACACATTTTGTCTTCACGGCGCAAGATTCTCGCGCATGTTACGTCATATGACATCACATACGCCTATCTATCTTCATATATATTTAGTTTTTTTGCTCTTCATAACAGATTGCTATTTTTTAGTGATTGTTATTTTTATACATTTGTACGTTTTTTTGAAGAATTGCGTTTCGATATCTAATGAATCATTTAACATTTGGCGAGCATTTGAAGAACCTTATGTTTAACAAAATATTTTCAACGAAACATTCAAAATTTTTACAACATCTGTGATATAATATTGATAATCTTTCTTTTGAAAACAACTTTTTTTACTTATTCGTCAAACCCTAGAATCAAACGTCTTCGAAATATGAAATTCGTATGCGGATAGCTTATATTTTGCACACTTTTTCACCATTCCGATGTATGTCAATCGCCGTTTGCAGGGTAAATCGTAGACTTTCTAACAATTGAACCTGCAAATCAACGACAGTTTTACGTCTGTTTGTTTCTATTTTTTCACTCGATTTACCTAAAAGCACTTTTTTTGCGTTTCTTTTCGTGAAATCGTTTTTTAAAATTTTCTTTCGTGTCTTAAAGAGTTTTTGAATTAATAAATTTGAGGCGATTTTTTTATATTCTTTGTGGAGTAGCTATCGAAAGAAATGGGGCAAAATTATAGTTTTTGCACCATCTCTGAGCACCACTTCTTGCGAATATCAGAAAATAACACTGCAAAGGGTGTATTTCGTATTTTTAAAATCGTTTCATCGAAAAGTCTGCTGATCTAATGAAAATGAATTCATATGATATATGGAGTAAATATTTGTCTCTATGCGATCTTTTGTACTTTGCGAGTTAGCTCTCTAACAATACGTCGTGAAATTATAATTCTTGCATCATTTAATTAATTAGTGATAGAGTCGGTTTTTTTTTATTTTATTTTTATTTTAATTGTTTCATCCAAGTATTTATCGATCCAAACAACACGGTGTTCATACAGTATATGGAATGAACTGTTTAACCTCTTTTTAAAAAGTAAAACTTAATTTCAATATTCACTTGCGAGTCCCTTATAATTACTCAAAATACTATTTAAAAGTTAGTCCTCGTTAAAAAATTATGATGCTTCGAACTGGATTGTTATTTTTTTAATAACTTGGGCGAAGAACTGATATATCGGCTAGTGTGCTCTAAAAGTAAACAAATTTAAAACTAAATATTTTATTCCTGAAAATTTTGAAACTTAATAATTAAAAACTAAGACCGAACTTTAATTTTAAAAGGTTTTTTCTTAGTCGTGTGACTTCTGTGTGTAAACCGATTTAAAACGTTCTTGTTATGGCTGAAAAAGAATCGATCCTATATGAAGAAGGAAGACAATCAAACATGCGTCCTGGAAGATCTAGTTGCATATATTTTTTATTGTCTGTAAGAGCTATCGGTTGACGAAGCCGTATAACAAAAACTTGCTGAAGCTCTCGTTGCGTGTTTAAAGAAATGGATTGAATCGATTCGATTTTATGCTTTGACTCGTTGGACATTCTCAATTGTAAAGATGTGTACAATATCGATTGCATACCAGAAAGAATCGATGGAAAAGATAAAAAAAACAACTGGCTTTGAAACAAATATGAAATATATGTTAACAAATGTTTTATTTACGTGAATATATATATATATATATATATATATATATTTGAAATTTACATATTCGCTATTCTGTCGATTAAAGTTATTAATGTATACAAAAGCCTTCTATGCGATTATAAAATACATCATCCAGAAGATTATATATAATTATTGTACGTATAAACATAACGCAAACATTATACATATTTTAGTGTAGTAGTATCCCTTTCTCATTGTTCAACTAAACGATGTTTGTCGAAGTGTAAATGTTCAATTAACATCACATTAGAACAATATGGGGTTATTGGTAACGGACTTCGTAATTTTGCGTCTCGATCAAGTGACTAAGATGGCGCTTGAGCTGGTACTCCCCTCTTCTAACTTCCAGAGTGGCTGTGGTAGAATGGTGGTCATGATCGCGGTCTTGCAGCCGGCGTTATTTTCTTCGAGCCCTGATGCAATGTTTGGAGCAGCATAGCTCGCTTTGGCTCTTGCGCTATAAAACTTCACTGGCACTCACTCACTCTCTCACTCGAGCCCTGATGCCTTGGAAGACCCGCCGTGCAACGAGGCTGATACACATGAAATCTAAGCGAGGTCCCAAATCCTTCTGTTGTGTGTGATGTGAAAGCTTAGAGAGGGAATTGCAAGAGCAGATATTGTCCTAGTCAATTCAACGAGACTCAAAAGTTGCTAATAGCCCCTGTGTTGCTTCTCGGTGCGACGTGAACAAAGCCAATCACTGTCAACTGCAAATTTAAATTAGTTAATTCGATTAAGAAAAACTTGTTGAGTACTATTTCATTCTTAATGTATAAATTCCATTTCTTAAAAAATTTCAGTTACTTTTATTTTTCATTGTAAAAGTGAGTTCAAAGGGAGAATTCATGCTTATAATGTTATAAATTTATTCTATTCTTGAATTTATATCTACATTAGTTTTATACTCGTATACATTGAATGAGCAATACGAATCATGCAAATTCCGTCAAGATCACTCGAGTTCAATAAAACTGTGTCAAATATAATTTCTTCTCGAGTCCCGTGATCAACTTTTCCAGTCCAAAGGAAGCAGCGTTGTCATTCCCCAAGGTTTTCTGATGATCATTTTTAATCCCTCTTAATTGCTGAGTGGGTGTGATTTCTGCACCGAAATCCGTTGATTTATGACACCGGGTCACCTTACACTCGGAAAAAGTGAATTCCTCTCCTTTCAAACAAAGGTAATGGATGACTTTGGAAGCGTGTCATTAAAGTGGCCATCGTATCTGTTATCCGAAAAGCAGTCAGCACCCAAGAGAAGAAATTGCATCATCTCTCTCTTTTGATGCTACCAACCATCGTTCTCTTTATTTGGGATTTATCCCCACTTGAACATCGACGTTTTGTTTCTGCGCTGAAAACAAGAAATAAATAATGATACGTGTAGTTTTATCTCGGGATAAAATGATGACCGAAAGGGTGAACTTTGTTCAGAAATCAAGTTTTTCCGATAATGGACGTTTTTTACCCGTGTTTCAAGTACATATATTTTTTTCTCGCTATGTGTCTTTGTAGTGATAAAAATATTTAAGTCTTTCTATGTTCGATTTTTGTTTGGGGGAAAGGTGACAAGAGTTTTTTTTTTTTCTTCTAGCAACAAAAAAGTACACCATCCTTTTTTAAATGCCTGCATGTAATTATTTCTTGATACCTAAAATAGTAATTTTTATCATTGTATTTCTTGGTTGCTTGTTACATACCAAAATACTTTTTGAAGGATTGGTCAGTTTCAAATAATGCGTTCCTCTAGAGCTGAGAGAGAGAGTGGCGTAGCTTGTCAGTTGGAGCTTCGGTCAAGTGAATAGGATTTAATCATGCTTAAGTTGATTTTTGAAAAAAACAATTATTGATATTCTGAACAAATGTTTGACGCAGCTTTTCTAGACTTAACTCTTACTCTATAAATCTCTATTGTCACTAATATATTCATTGTCCTGTGAAGAGGATGATACCCATAGGGGGGAGGGTATGTAGTTCTTCAAACATCCACATAAATGAGGCCATGATCGTTTTATGGTCATAATCGCGAACTCTTGTGAATCCTTTGAATCTTTTCATTCGCTCTTGATAAGTGGTGTGACGTAACTTTAATCAAACATTGCGTTAAATTAATTTGAGCTCATTTTGTACCGTGCTTTGGCGACAGTGTAAATTTAATGATGATAGTAAATTTCGGAAGTATAAAGGTTATTCAATACTCCTAACAACTATATAGTTCCTGTTTTTATTTGTTTCATTTGTAATTCCATCTTTCAGCTCTAGAGGTAAAACATTATTAAACCTCTGATTTGGAGCAGCAGGTGAGATCTAGATATAAATTGGAGGATTTGTACCAATCACACATTTAACAAAGTGAGACGAAAGTTTTTTTTTTTTCTAGTAACAAAAACCATTATCCTTTTGTAAATCCTGAGCATCAATAGTATTCTACCATATTGAGTAAATATCTTGGTTGGTAATATTTTTAACTCATTCTCAAGTCCTATTCAGAGTTATATGGACAATATCAATGTACCTCACATTCCAGAATTTCCCAACATATATTCGTGAAGATTTCAAGGCCCAGTTAAATTTAACCTATAGCAATTCAAACTGAAGTATCGTATTGGTTACTCGAAAACCAATAATCCGAACATCCGTCAAAAGAAAATATTTCAGTGGGCAAATTCAAGTTTTCGCACTAAGTAGAAATTTCACAGGAAGTTGTACAGAAAACGATGAAAATGGCAGAGAGGACGTAATTTTCAGTAATTGAAGGGAGAGGGAAGTCAAATATTCGTTCCCTGAGCATTAAATTATGAGTCAATATAAAATGTACTTAATATTTTAATAGTTCTTATTTTAAACTGCGAAAACATTTCCAATATTTTCGGGAGTGGTTTGTTCACAGGCGTGAATTTGTATGCAGAAACACACGCACAAAAACAAGCCAGTAATTACATATTCAATTTTCTATTACATTTTCTTCGGATCAAAAAAGTTATTGCTGCTGTATTATTTTTAACCAACTTCCGAAAAATCAAATTTCGTTACGAAATCATTAAAATACGCATTTATGAAGAGAAGGAAATTTAGGTAATAATTGTTGCATTAGCTAGAAAATAAGGGAAAAGGGGGAAGATGGTCAAAAAATATTACAGCACATCAGGAATGTCTCGTAAAATTTTAGTCATAAAATCAAAAGTTGCGGATTTGTATGAAAGACAAACAAGCTTTCAAATTAATATATTAGATGTCTAAAGTTAAAGCAATCGGCATGATGGATTAATATACTCCTCATTACAGCGTACAATATTATACTAGCATGCATTTCATTCTGAAAAAGTATTCAGGACATTCTGAAAATTTGGACGAAAACAACCTGAAGACGAATTCCAACTGTTTATCCACGCCTCAACGCATTCCGCTTGCGGTTTATCTCCGACTATCATAGTAAAATTAATGTTAAACTCTACTCGGAATGACTTTACAGTAATATCTCTAATGGATGTCGGAATATGCAATCACCATTGGTTTGATTAACAACTGTCATTAAACTGGCGGCTCATAGATGTATCCTCTCAAAGGTCGAATAGTCAGTAATGCGATTGATTGGCACTGATTTTAGACCAAGAATGTCAAAATTTTGTGTTGCTCAGAGTAACATAACGCATAAAAAATTTTTTTTTCAGTAGGAATAACCTCTTATTTAATTAGAGTGAGTCATATAGGGCTACTTAACACGATTTAATTTACTTGTATTTATAAAAGCGCAGTACTACTCCAATAATTTCTTTTTACAATTGTTGCACTAAATTGCGTGTTTAGATTCTCAAACTAAAGAGTATTGAATAGTCAACCATCGACACATCTTTTTTTCCTTGGTTTTATAATTTTGGGTTTTGGTTTGTTCTTATTAACGTCGCACTAGAAGCAACACGAGGGCTATTGGCGACGGATTTCGTAATTTTGAACCTCGGTCAAATGACGAGGACGACACCTAAGCTGGCACCCCCTCTCTTAACATCTACACCACGCCAACGGGAGGACTTGGATTCATGACAGATTTAACGTGTATCAGTTCCAGTTACACGACAGGTCTTTAACGGTGGCATCAGGACTCGAACATATGACTCGACGAAAACCGCCGGCCGCGAGTCCGCTACCATGACCACTAGGCTACCGCGGCAACAAAGGGTTTTGTAAATATAATATTTACGATTGCGTGGGTCCATGTACGAAAACAATACAGTACACCCTTCGTAATTCGGCACTTCACCTTTGCAGCAATTTTCAGTCCTATTTGCAGCCTTTGCTTTGCGTTTTTACACAGGTAGGCCGAGGTAACCCAGTGGTCATTGTCGCGAGCTCGTGGCCGAAGTTATTTCCATCGAGTCCTCGTGTCAATAAAGACCCGTTCAGTATCGGGGCTGGTGCACGTTAAATCTGTCGTCCTCCTGTTGGCGTGAAATCGGGAGAGGGATGTCTGCTTAAGTGTCGTTCTCAAATGAACTTGACGAGGTTCAAAATGAAGAAGCCTCTTATTTAGAAATGATAATTTGCAAAAGACTTCTTTCACAAAACGAGGTTCAGACAAAACACCGTAGTAAAGCAATTCAAAAAGTTAGTTGAAGAGGGAAGCGCATTAGAACACGTTATAAGTTCTTTTTGTAAAGCGTTGTCTGTAACATATATGAAAACATCCAGATGTCTGTAATTTATATGAAAAACAGCCGAATGCTACATTGCTTTTTAAGGTGAAAAATTAATTTTAAATAATTTAGTTCATAGCATTTCCGTTCATATTGGTCAAAACTCTGAAAGAACTTATGGTAAATCTTACAGAAAAACTATATTAAAGAATCGCAATTTTTTTTTACAGTAAACTTTATTGAAAAAATTCGACTAACTCTATCAATAAATACACTCTGTAAAAATTAAGTGACTGTTGCTAATGTTAATTTCATTTAGCTCTATTTGCTGCAAGAAAAAACAATAGTATTGTATAGAAATTAATAAGAAAACTTCATTATTTGAAATTTGATGCTCCGATTTTAAATCCTGTTTCAATACTTTGTAACACGTCGGTTTCATTTCTCTCTCTTAATTGTACCATCATTAGTTAATAAAGTTTAATAAATCACAAGAGTTAGACAAAAATAATCAACAGGTACAGTCCTTAATTTATTTTTCCCATAATAATATCGAAAACAAGATATGTTTATTATTACTTTTGTGGAACAGTTCCCTACACTCGTCTAAACCCCAAAATTAATATATCACAAATTTGTACTCTATCTGACACTGCCTAACGGATCCGAATCGGTACTACTAAGCTGGTTCACAGGCGATTACACCATACTTAACGTCGAATAATCTAATCTAATCTTGCAAGCGTATGCACACGTATTAGCTTCGATGGTCTTGAATTCCAATTTCTCACATTCTATATTACAAATCTTATATTTTAAAATCTTATTCATTACTCTTTAATATTTCTGATCAAATTTACATGATTCACTGTTCCTTTATTAGAAGGAGTTGTAAAATTAACGTCATAAGACAGTGAAAGTAGAGGTTTATTGACGCAAAAGCCAAATCTGGCTATTCTGCGCCAAACAATGCGTATCTGTGATCCAGGTATTGGAAAAATGCTAAAAATTGGTTGACGAGAAAGAGGGTCGGAAATAGGGTATCTCTAGAGATCCGGTGTCGCGTCACTCGCGTTTACCAAAAGCAGCAAACCCTATGAGAAAGAGTCTGATTGTTTATTAACATCGCACTGTGAAGCAAAACGAAGACTATTGGCGACGCATCTCGTAATTTTGAACCTCGATCAAGCGACAAAGATGATACCTGAGCTGACATACCTCTCCAAATTTCACGCAAATGGATGGACTTGGAACCACGACAGATTTATCGTGCATCAGCTTCGCTACGCAACGGGTCCTTAGTGGCATCAGGGCTCGAACCCACGACTCGAGGAAAACAATGCTTGCTGCGAATCCGCGACTTTGTCTACTGGGATACTATGACAACACTGTATGAAAAGGAAAAACATTATATACTACAGGGTCATTATTCCCGTACTTACCAAAGAAAGGGAAGTCCCTAGGGGGTCTTACGACAGTCCCTTAGACATTAATTGAAGAGAAAGCACCGTTATACCTTATCAACGATCCAAATACCTTTACTTCGATTTTTATTACCTGCTGACTCAGGTAGGATAACATTAATGTTGAGTATTTGATCCGCAATAAGATTTTTAAGTACATGATAAAATCCTCTGAATTCGAAAATAAATGCACATTCTGTACAATTTATTGGAACGAGAAGGTACTTATTTTCTTTACCAGGGCTCAATTTTCGAACTTTTTGTGTTTGTAATGCAGAAAGATACAGCTTTATCTATTCCCCCAGATTTGGTTTGAATGGCTTCCACACAGCGATAACGAAGCCGAATCTTTCCTCCCCGACAGCAGACGGTGTCACAATCGAATTAGGTACCGAAAATTGAGTCATAAAAAGTGGCAACACGGATTCTTCAAGCAGCTGCCGGTTAAAGAAGCCCAAGCAGTTTTTAGGATATCGTTTGGGTTTTTATTACCAAAATGAGAGACAAAATAAAGTGCAGTCTTTCCCCCCTCTAGTGTTGTCAATTGACTCGACTTGAAAAATAACATACAGATGCTTAGTTTGAAATAAAATAAGAAAAGTTTTTGTCCTCTGTGTTCTATAAAATCATTTCTTTAAATAAAAATAATCAATGTTGTCCGCGGATTCTGGTAAACAAATGTCTCGTTTTAGAGATTTTCAAGATAGCTTTGTTTGTTTAAACCATCATTCGTGAATGTTTTGAAATGCTAAATAACAATGTTTTAAGACATCAAAATGTTTTAACGGATATTTTTAGCAAATTTTCAAGCAATACAATAAAAAGTGCCAGTAATAGTAGGGTTTCGGGCTCAAGAATTAAATCTGGTTAAGTTGTGAAAAATATTTGTCGGAAATTTTAGTTTAGTTTTTATTATTAACGTCGCACTAGAAGCAACACGAGAGCTATTGGCGACGGACCTCGTAATTTTGAACCACGGTCAAGTGACGAGGACGACACCTGAGCTGGCACCCTCTCTCCTAACATCCACACCTCGCCAACGGGAGGACTTTGGGCCCCGAACAGATTTAACGTGCATCAGTCCCGGCTACATGGCGGGTCTTTGGCGGCCAAGGATCGAACCCGCTACTGAACGAAAACCGCGGGCCGCTAGTCCACGACCTTGAACACCAGGCTACAGCGGCCCATATTTGTCGGAAAAATAACATACTTTTTATGTCCCATTATTATGAAAAAGATAGATAAGATACAAGAATTGACAAATCTTATGTATTATATGCAAGCATACACATACACAATCATACACAAAGCAATGCATTCATTAATTCATTAAGAACAGTATTAATAGCAGAAAATCATGTAAAAATGTAGATACAGTCTGTCAGATGTAGGTTCAGTAACAAGTGACTTTGCTCTACACTGCTTATATGAAATTCAAATTAATCTTTGTTACGAATGACGTCATGACTTCCAGTTAAAAGCAGACTTAATACCTCATTTTCATTCTTCTCTATTTTATATATATATAACACATGTATCAATAAGTCCCGAGACTGTGCGGTCGTGTTTGTTTTTTTTGCGATTTCCTCCTTCAAACGCAACAGCAAGTCAATATAATAATCACTGTTGATCGATTTACCTTTTTCGAGGTAGTCAATGAAAATCACGCCATGCGTATCCCAAAAAACTGACGCCATGACTTTGCCAGCGGACTGCTGCGTTTTCGGACGCTTCGATCGGCTTTCGCCAGCTGTGCGCCACTGCCGCTTCGACTCTGGAGTGTAGTGATGTATCCATGTTTCGTCCATGGTCACGTAACGACGCAAGAAATCTTTTTTGTGGCGAGTAAATAGCGATAAACAGCTTTCTGAATCATCGACTCGTTGCTGTTTTTGTTCCATCGAAAGCAATCGCGGCATCCACTTGGAAAAAACCTTTTTCATGCTCAATTTTTCATGAAGGATAGTAAATACACTTCCATATGATATCTGTGTCATCTCAGCAATCTCACGGAGCTTCACTTTACGATCTTTCATTATAATTTTTGTCACTTCACTCACATTTTCCGGTGTAAAGGCTTCCACAGGTCTACCCGAGCGTTCCGCGTCATTTGTGTCGGTACGACCACGTTTAAACTCGGCAAACCACCGACAAATCGTTGCTTTTGATGGACAAGAGTCCGGGTAACATTTTTCAATCCATTGTTTTGCTTGCACGGTGTTTTTACCCATTAAAAAACAGTGTTTTATCAGAACACGAAACTCGGTTTTTTCCATTTTTTAAACAAACTACAAAACGACTTTACTCCAACCTCGATAACTCAGCTGTTTCTGGTCCGATCGACTTAAAATTTTGACACGTTTCAAGCAAAGGTTCGTACTCTAGAAAGACCTGGTTACTGGTTTACTACGAGCGCCATCTCTGGGTTAGTCTCGGAACTTATTGATCCATGTGTTATATATATATATATATATATATATATATATATATATATATATATATATATATATATATGAATATAACCAGTTTATATATATGAGAAAATATCCAAAATAAAATTGGAAATACTCAGACAGACATTGTATGATTTTGTTGAAGTGTGGCCAAAAATTGATCATAAATAGTTAATAGAGAAGAGAACAGAGGAATATATTGTTAAGGGTGATTTAGAAGAAGAATAGGTGTCAGATAATGAGGAAGATATTTATAATTATGATTCCACTAGAAATAATTTAATTTGTTAACTTTTTCCCATTTCTTAACTAACAGTACAGAGTTAATTCTTATTTTCTGATACGATTTTAATTTATCATTTAATTTATGCAACCACGCGCTTGTAAAAATCTGATAAATCAACTCTCTCATGGTTGCAGAGCTGTAGGGATAGTTCCTAATAGGCTCTTCGTTTTCAGCAGAAATGTCTCATACTCCCTTCATCCAATATCACATGATTATCACGTATCTAAAGAAATCCCACCATATAAATTCGAAACAAGGTAAAATGCTCTCTTTCACTCTGGCCATGGAGGCTAGAACCACGCTAATGATCTTCTAAAAATGTATATTAACTGGCCTTTCTCTCGTCAAAAGGAATAGATTTGAGGCATGTACTTGGTAGTATTTATCCATACATACATAGTGTGTAGATTCTTAATCGTCAAATAAAGGAAAATGATAACAAGCTTAAAATGCTTATCGATTACACACACGCTTCCATTTCTTATAAATATACGAAAATAACTTCTACCAACTCTAAATTTATAATATGACATAAAAGTGGATTAATATATACTGTGATTAATTACAATAATATGAATAAAATTGAATTATTATTGATAGACCATATATTTATTCAAATGTTACATATCCAGTGATATATATTAAAATTTCATTTTGAATTTTTTTTAATTCTAAAATTTTAGATATCGCTATCCTTGTTAATTCAGATTTTATTTTCTATTTTTAAACTCAGTTGCTTTCTACTGATGAAAGTTTTTAAAAAAGGCGTTTTGATAGTTTATTTTTTTATTGAAATTTGAAACTGTTTACGAGTTCAGTATTTTTATTTTATGAACATTTATTTTAATTACAAATAACTTCGCATTTTTTTTTTATTTACTGATTAGAAGATTAAAAATATTGTTATGTTTTTAATACAACGTTTTTCACTAAACCTGAAATATTCGAGGAATCCAATTATCTTGTTTTCAAACCTGTGCGTAATTTGAAAAAAAAAGTTCATTTAATTTATCAAAACTTCTTTAAAATTTCCATTTAATTAGTTCATTAATTTACTGTCATCAAATATTAATTTTTAAAAACATGCAAGAATCTTCAAACATTTAAAAAAAACCGATTGAATGTTAATAACATTACTTTTCCATGTAAACATTTTAACTTTAGTTCCAGATTATTTTATTACTTTGGACTCAAATCTCAAATATTAGCGTCAGAATAAATTGAAAATGTTATCCGTCGCTAAGTATTTAATTTATTTCTTCGAAAATGTTAGTGGAATTGAATTTTTTCTCCATTACATACATATAAAATTCATCTGTGTCGTTTTTACTAAATCTAATTAATATTTTAATAGCCAGTTTTCTTTTTAAAATGAACGTTTTTCATTCTTAATTTGATCTCATTATTTTTAGAGAATATAATTTGTCTTTAATGATAAATACATGAGAGAGAGAGAAATAAAAATTAGAAATGAATTTTGGTTCTCAACAAAAATGAAACAATATGCTCCATCGAACAAAAGAAACTCGCATTTTAATTTCCTCCAGTAATATTAAAAAATAATGCTTCCTTTTAACATTGGTCTTGAGAAATGATCGAAAAAATAAGAATTTTAAGCAGTTTTATGCTATATTATTTTTTTTTAAAAAAAAAAGATTATATTTTCATATACAAGTGTTACATAATTTTAAAAAAAACATTTAAAAACTTGGAAATAAAGAAAATTTGATTAATTGAATATATATTAACGTCCCACTTGAAAGCAACACGAGGGATTTTGGCAACAGACCTCATAAATCTGAACCTCGGTCAAGTGACGAAGACGACGTCTGAGCTGATATTTCCCTCTCTAAACCTCCACACCACGCCTACGAAAGGGATCATCAACAGATTTCACAAGCATCACCCCTGAAACACAACGGATCTTCAGTGGCTTGATTCGTTTTTTTTATTATTAACGTCGCACAGGAAACAACACGAGGGCCATTGGTGACGGACCTCGTAATTTTGAGCCTCGGTAAAGTGACGATGACGACACCTGAGCTGGCATCCCTCTCTCCTAATTTCCACACCGCGCCAACGGGAGAACTTTGGGCCCCGACAGATTTAAAGTGCATCAGCCCCCTCTACACGGTGGGTCTTCAGTGGTCAAGGCTCGAATCCGCGACTGAATGAAAACCGCTGGCCACGAATCCGAAGCCATGAGCACTAGGTTACAGCAGCCACTGGGTCTTTGTGACATCAGGACATGATCCCTCGACTCGACAAAATACGATATTGCAGATACTTTGAAATAATTTAAAATTGTTGAGAAGGGGGAAAAATCGAGTATGCGTAGTGCAGAGTTTTTATTTAAAATGAAGTTAATTTATTAAATTTGTATTTAAATGAAATTTTGTAAACTCCATGACATTTTATTCCGTTGTGAATATGAAATTAAAATATCACTTTTTGAGTGATTATATATTTTTCAACTTATAAAAAAAATCATTCTTTTAAGTTTTAAAACAAATTTGACTATTTATTTCGTAATTTATTTCACATTTCTTTCCTATGTAATTTGACTACTAATTTAAATCATTTTAGCGATTTAAATATTTTCTTCGATTACTCAGATGTGTAAATTGCGATTATAGATTGAAATATTATTGTATGTACAAAAGTATACATAGAGTTTTAACGAATTTTATGAATATTTCAGACACTATGCGGGGGGTTTAAAATCCATCAAAGCTGAGGTCTTTATTGTTGTTGTGGAGGAGAACAAGGATGCCACGAAGAAAAAGTTTTGTCCTATTCCCTGAGGTAGTTTACAAAGAAGAGAATAGATTAATGGAACTGAGATATCTATAGAAGACGAAAAAGAAAAACAAAAACTTTGTAAAACTGCCAAAATGTTTAGAAAAACAAATTGTGGAAGATGACATATTTGAGCTAAATTCAATTCGTTCGTTTTTTTAAGAAAACCATGAAATTTTTTACTGCCTTAAAGAGTCTTTTTACATATAGATTTTCAAAAAAATATTTTTGTAACTTTGATAAATCCACTAACATGAAAAGAGAAGTTTTATAATGTTTTCCCCTACTTAATCTTTTCCCTTTTTACCCAACAAACATGTTTCCCATTACAATAATTTATAAACCAAGATTTTAAAAGGATTCTCAAAAGAATATCGTTTTCTTTTACCGATCAATTTCTGCTTGTCATTGGTTGAATGAATTCCCAAAGAAACTACGATTTTAAATTAGTTTGTCTTGTTTTTTCAGACTTTGTTTTAAATTTATGGGATTTTTTCCTTACATAAAGTATTTCGAATTCAACTGATTAGAGGAGACATCCGAGGGGGTATCGTGCAGTTTAAATTACTAAGAAATTACTGAACAATTTATATAAAATTGTTCTGCATATTCACTGATCCTCAAGTACATAACGTCATTATCCAGCTATTATTGAAGATTTCCTTGGTTTCAGGAAGCCATTAATTGAAGTAACCATCAGTGTTGAAAAGTTTTAATTATTATCTCAAAGTATCGTACAGTTTTTATCAATAATGAAAATAATTGAGGTAGAAATGAATTTTTTTTATTTATTATTCTATATATAATCTCGATCAAGAATAGTATATTAATCTCAGAGTTTCTTGGCCTTTCGGAGGCCGTCATTGTAGAACTCAGCAGATTGAACTCTTATCTTCTTCATACTGTGGGTTACTTTAATCTACGGCTTCCTGAAACCAAGCAAATCAGTACAAATATCTGTAATATACAGCATTATATACATAACGTTTAATTAATACGCAGAACACATTTTATCCAGATATCTCGATTATTTTAATGATAATTAAAACATTACAATACCCCAACATTAAAATATATCCAGTATCAGACAAAGAAAAGAGGGATTAATTCTTATTATGTGTCATTAGTTTGATTTTATTCTGTTGCGTCTATTTATCTTTTCCAGTTAGCACACGTTCGTTTCCGAAATTTAGTTTAAGCAAATAAACAAGGGTTTTAAATGAAGTGATCTGCAATTTCTAATTTTATTCATAATACTCTTAAATTCAGTAAATAGGAAAGATTAAATTAGATATTACATCAGAAATTAGTTTATTCAATGAGTAAGAGATAGTTTTACATTTAAATATAGTAGCGGAATTTAGCTTGAAAGTTGGTCCGGATTTAGATGTAGACATTGCTTAAATGTGTGAGTGGTACAACTCCTCCAATTTATATCTAGATCTCACTTGCTGCTCCGAAACAGAGGTTTAATAATGTTTTACCTCTAGAGCTGAAAGATGACATTACAAATGAAACAAATAAAAACAGGAACTATATAGTTGTTAGGAGTATTGAATAACCTTTATACTTCCGAAATTTTCTATCATCATTAAATTTACACTGTCGCCAAAGCACGGTACAAAATGAGCTCAAATTAATTTAACGCAATGTTTGATTAAAGTTACGTCACACCACTTATCAAGAGCGAATGAAAAGATTCAAAGAGTTCGCGACCATGACCATAACGCGATCATGGCCTCATTTATGTGGAAGTTTGAAGAATTACATACCCACCTATGGGTATCCTCCTCTTCACAGGACAATGGATATATTAGTGACAATAGAGATTTATAGAGTAAGAGTCAAGTCTAGAAAAGCTGCGCCAAACATTTGTTCAGAATATCAATAATTGTTTTTTCAAAAATCAACTTAAGCATGATTAAATCCTATTCACTTGACCGAAGCTCCAACTGACAAGCTACGCCACTCTCTCTCTCAGCTCTAGAGGAACGCATTATTTGAAACTGACCAATCCTTCAAAAAGTATTTTGGTATGTAACAAGCAACCGAGAAATACAATGATAAAAATTATTATTTTAGATATCAAGAAATAATTACATGCAGGCATTTAAAAAAGGATGGTGTACTTTTTTGTTGCTAGAAGAAGAAAAAAAACTCTTGTCACCTTTCCCCCAAACGAAAATCGAACATAGAAAGACTTAAATATTTTTATCACTACAAAAACACATAGCGAGAAAAAAATATATGTACTTGAAACGAGTAAAAAACGTCCATTATCGGAAAAACTTGATTTCTGAACAAAGTTCACCCTTTCGGTCATCATTTTATCCCGAGATAAAACAACACGTATCATTATTTATTTCTTGTTTTCAGCGCAGAAACAAAACGTCGATGTTCAAGTGGGGATAAATCCCAAATAAAGAGAACGATGGTTGGTAGCATCAAAAGAGAGAGATGATGCAATTTCTTCTCTTGGGTGCTGATTGCTTTTCGGATAACAGATACGATGGCCACTTTAATGACACGCTTCCAAAGTCATCCATTACCTTTGTTTGAAAGGAGAGGAATTCACTTTTTCCGAGTGTAAGGTGACCCGGTGTCATAAATCAACGGATTTCGGTGCAGAAATCACACCCACTCAGCAATTAAGAGGGATTAAAAATGATCATCAGAAAACCTTGGGGAATGACAACACTGCGTCCTTTGGACTGGAAAAGTTGATCACGGGATTCGAGAAGAAATTATATTTGACATAGTTTTATTAAACTCGAGTGATCTTGATAGAATTTTCATGATTCGTATTGCTCATTCAATATATTACGAATGTGTTCTTTTTCTTTCTTTTATTCTTTTTTCAGACATTAGTACTTAAATAAGTACAAATTAGTTCGTTTGATGATTTATACTGAGTCCTTGGGGAAAGAATTCTTTTTAAAAAATAGGAATATATCAAAAGTTTTACTAATATACATATTGCTATAGTTTCAGATATTTTCGATCGTCTGCAGAACCGTAAGATATGACTACAATTATTCTTTCTTTTCTGTACTAGCAATTTTTCTTTTGCAATTATTAGATCCATATACATATTAACACGTTACTGTTTTGCTTTTAGTAATGTATGAAAACTTCGAGGATGAAATTGTGATGAATTGTTTATAAGATTACCAATAAACTTTAACCAAAAGATTTATATTCATGTAATTTTATCATTACCGTTAAGTTATGATACTTTTTATAGAATTCTAAAACAAATATCTCAAGTTTTAAAACTTATCAAGTTCTCTAAGCAGTTTTATTAAATAAAAGTAATCTGTTTCATTTATAAATTTCCAATTAATTCTTAAGATCGGTAACATTCTACTTGGAAAATAGTTTTAAATCATTTTGTAGAAATCGAAAAAGAATTGAATGCTTCAAAAATATGAAATCCTGTTCAAAAATTGTTATCCCGTTTTACAGTAGTGTCGGAAACGCAGAGTTTCAAATGCAGGTCATCTGAAAAAGTATTCTATTAGAATTCAACAGAAAAATCAAGGTTAATAAAATAATAAAAAAGAACTCTTCTTTTCCGAGGTATTAGAGTTAATTCTACAACACTCAGGTCATCCATCACCAAAAGACACAAGAGACTGTTTTGTAGTGATTATTTGTCAAATAATAGATGCGACCATTTGTTATTTCGACCGATCCTTGTTTCTTTTTTTTATACAGGTATATCTCGCAACAAAAAATAAAATGAAAATTTGAATTTATATATAATTACACATGATTTGAAGATTGTAAAACCTGCAAATTAAAAATATATACAGTGGCACAAACAATTGAGGATACACCTTACTTTTACTTGATAAATCCAACTTTCAATCAAAATAACACCTTAACCAGAAGTGCAAACGAATTTTTATTCTTAGACATAACAAAAGGTTTAATTAACAGTAAAAATAATAAAAAATCAACGACAAAATTCTAAAATAAAACTTTTTAGAGGCATTTCAAATCAACATAAGCAGATTTTTACCTCAAAAAATTGAGGATACACAAATGAAATTTTTGTTTAACTACCACTTGATTTCTTTTTGCTTGCTACTAATCATCTAAGTTTGGGAAATTTTATCCTAAACTTTTTCAACTGTTATTTCTGTCTTTTGAAGTTGGTTATGAGAATATAAAGCTGTAATTTTAAATGGAAAATGGCTCCTCGGAAAGAGACTAGTATTGATGTAAGAAAATTTATATTAAGGTTATTTAAGAAGGGAAAATCTTATCGTGAAATAGCTGAAATTGTCGGTAGAAGTCACTCATGTGTCCAGAAAATCATTGGGAAATTTAAACGCGATGGATTAATTCAAAATAAGAGTAGAAGAGGAAGGAAAAGTATTCTGAGTGATGTAGCTAAAAGGAAAATTTTAAAAGATATCAAGATTAATCTTAAACTGAGTGCAGTCAAACTAGCTGCAGAAACTTCTCGAATAATCTGCAGAAGTGTAAGTGTTGAAACTGTGAGAAATGTGATTAGACATGCTGGATATAGCAGTCGAGTAGCTAGAAAGAAACCTTTCATAAGCTTACAAAATCAGAAAAAGCGTTTGGAGTTTGCAAAAACTCATCAGTTGAAGACAGAAAACTTTTGGAAGAAAGTTATATTTAGTGATGAAAGTAAATTCAACATTTTTGGAAGCGATGGTCGTCACACCGTTTGGAGAAAGCCGAACACCGCTTTGGATCCAAAAAATTTACATCCTACAGTTAAACATGGTGGTGGCTCCGTCATGGTTTTGGGTTGTATGGCTGCAAATGGGGTAGGAAATTTAGTTTTTATAGATGGTATAATGGATCATAAGCTTTATATAGACATACTCTGCAACAATCTTAAAGAAAGTGCACAAAAATTGGGTTTAGATGGAAATTTTATATTTCAGCACGACAACGACCCCAAACACACGGCACGTAATGTCAAAATGTGGTGTCTTTTTCATTGTAAACAGCAATTGCACACACCGCCACAGTCCCCTGACATCAATGTCATAGAAAATTTGTGGGCCACACTAGAAAGAGCGGTCCAAAAACACCAGATTAGAAACAAAGCCCATTTAAAGCAAGTGTTACAAGAAGAATGGGATAAAATATCTCCAGATACCACTAAAAAATTGGTCGAATCGGTACCAAGACGTTTGGAGGACATTATAAAAGCCAAAGGACATGCAACAAAATACTGATACTGTCTATGCATGTAATAGATCGAAAAAATTTCATTGGTGTATCCTTAATTTTTTGAGGTAAAGATCTGCCTATGTTTACTTCAAATATTTGTGAAACTTTTAATTTTAGATATTTTTTTTTGTTGATTTCCGTTATTTTTACTGTAAATTAACCCTTTTATTACGTGTAAAAGTAAAAATACGTCTTCTATTCTAGTTAATGTGTTATTTTCATTAAAAGTTGGATTTATCAAGTGAAAGTAAGGTGTATCCTCAATTGTTTGAGCCACTGTATATATTTCTATTAAAAGATAGTTCTATATAAATTGCATGTGTAACTTTGAAAACAACTTACTTGAAAGTACATCTAGTCTATATTTTTAATTCATCTGTTTTAAACTCTTCTGAATTGATGGAGGTTAAACCCCACCAAAATTTACCTTTTTCTTACATAAAATTGATTTTTTATATCGCATTTAAAATTTTAACTCTCACATTTTACATTATATTTTATCTTTCATTCCATACTTTACTCAGAGGCTTACCTTCTTTAAATAGATACGGGAAAATGTCCCATCCCCTTAAGGGCACCATAGTGAATTTTCTTTTTTATGGGTTTTACTATTTTTGGTAAACGCAGGTAACGCTTCAATGAAATACTCCAGCTATCCTATCATCTCTGTTTTCAACCCTCCTTCTTGTCAACCAATATTTTCTCCTTTTTTTCAAATGTTTAGTACGCAATTATATTTTGTTGCAGTACAGACATATCTGGCTCTTGCGCCAATACACTTCACAATCTCATTTGTCTCTCTCTCGCATTCATTTTATATTATTTATATATATATATATATATATATATATATATATATATATATATATATATATATATATATATATATATATATACTTATCATTGTATTTTATCTGTCCTTTTTATGTTATCTTTCATTGTATTTTATTTATCATTTTATCTTAATGCGCTTTACAAATTTTTTACGATACATTAAAACAATTGTTAGGTGCAGCTTAGCTAGATTTGGCTCTATCGTCATAAGCCCGTATTATCACTCACTTACTACATAGGGTACGACTATGTTTACAACCTTAGCAAGAAAATAGAAATTGTATATCAGCCTTCATAATGAATAGATTTATAAATCATTAATTAAAGATATAGTCTTAAAATTGTATAAACGTTTTTTGCATCGGGCTTTTCCCCAAAAAACCGTCGTTTAAACCGAGATGTTTTGCTGATATAAAGATATGTCAACATATATGTATTAAAACGTCTATATTTCATTTTATAACTAATATATTGAAATATTAAGGAGTTGTAACTTATTATTATTATTGTTATTAGTATGGAAGACCGTGAAACAATATATATCACAAAACTTTCATACATTAAAATTATAAGTCTAAGAAATTCCTTCATTTTTATTGTTATAACATCAGTGCACTTTAATACAGTTTTGGAAACTTTTTTCTTAGCTACCCTTTCATGATTATCTATTTGTTTCATTTCACTGATAAAAGAACAAATCATCATTAAAAAACTCTCACCTGTATCAAGATATTTTCATGAAATTCTTGAATAAACGCCATATTCGGATTTCTTTCTAATGATTATAACCGTAGAGTAGTGTATCAATATCATCTCTCTCATTACTCGGTAATTTCTAATCAGCTGTCAGTATTTTCATCTTTTTGTTATTCAAAAGTACTATCCCTGTCCGTTTCATGTAAAATAAGTTCACACCATTTTTGATAGATATAATATCGCACACTATCACCATCACAATCACTTGGTAAGTCTGATAATTCATCATAATTCTCGTTTTCTAATTCTTCAAATATAATTCATCATAATGGTGGGACGTCATGTGTTATGGTGTAACATTTGATTACCTGTCTCCTCTCTCTTCTTAAATGTTATCCTGATTATAAAATCTATATTTCAACTTAAGTTCAAGTGCAAACCAAGTAAGCAAAATAGTGAATTATATCTAAATTATAGCTTTTATTGATCATCTATAAGGAAAAATACTTTCAAATTGTTTATTTTTTCTGTCCGCGAATAGTATCAGCTTCTATAATCTATCAAAGAATACGCTTACCGCAATACGATGCGAGTACCTCCAGCAATTGCTCAGACAGTGTTGAGGCTCTAATCTCTCTAAAGCCGCCATAAAGCATCCTTCTTTTTTTCCTTCCATAACCTTAATAATCCTCAATTATATTCTCTATCGTTTTTATACCAATTCATCATATATATTCATTCCACATCCAAAGTTTATTTAATTTGAATTACATTTCGTTTGATTGAGAAGAGCCTGGGAACTTAAATATAAAATCAGAAACAAAAACCCAAACGTTAGTCGAAGGGAAATATTCGCGAATGGCCATGTTACAATGGCAAGAAAGAAAACAAATTAAGCTTGAGTGTTGACGGCTGCTTAGGAAACTGATAACTGAAAAACACCAATGTGCTTTAGAAATTTTAAGAATGTACAACTGTAAATATATGTAATCAAGCTATTTAATGATTTATAAAGAAAGCGTACACTTTTCTTAGGATGAGCTTTCTCGTTTCGCGATGCGAATGTGTTAAGAGGGAAAGGGAAATTAGTACAACGAGTTACCAAAGTAGTGTGCAATTATTTTTATTTTTTATTTATTTAAAATACCTAGTACAAGAAAAAAAAATTAACTAAACTATATTTTACCCAAAAAAACAATACCATTTTTCTTTGAGATCTTATTATATCCATGTCTTCTATCAATGTTTCAAGTGCGAGAGAAAAATCGTTGATCAGTAAATTCTTGCTGGATTTTTCCCAGAATACTTATTCTATCCAATCCTTTTATATACATCTTCGTTGCAACATGCTGTCCATTTTCTTTTCGGATCAATTCCGTGTGTTATTTGGACCCCTCACCCATTTTTACACCTTTCACCTAACCCTTTCTTCTTCTTTACGACCTCTACACGAGTTGTTAAGACGAAGGATTTATTGGGCAGCATCCTTTGGCTCTCCAACTACTCCAGAGGGGCGCATAAAACTTGAAACGTGGGACCCGAGGGATGCTTACAGTTAAGTCGTTACTTTTTGTTTTACATACCAAATAAACCAATCGATTTCGCATTTCTCCGGTCCACCCGGTAGGGGGGAGGAGAGAGGAAGAGAGGGGGAATTTTTTTTTATTGTTCTAGGATTTCTCTTTATCGATGCTTATAAAACGCAGAAGAGCTTCGATTAACTGATCGGAGTTAGGAAAAAGTTAATGTGAAGCTTCGGAAAAGAAAAGCTGTAAATATTTTTTATAAGAGAGTGAAGTCATATTATGTACATACAGTGGCTCAAAAAGGTAGTGAAGCAAACACAAATTTAAAACGTTCTTTTTAAAATGAATCAACTGATTAATTGTAACAAATTGTTTTTATAAGTCTTATCTGGGAACTAAATAACTTAAGTCACTGTTAAATAATTATAAAATTATACCTTTTGTGTACTAATTGTAAGTAGTGAAAAAAATAAGGGGCATTGCGGAAACAAGTGTTCCAAATGGCCATTTATGACAAATTAACCGTATAAACAGATTTCTATCATCATTTGAAGTCTGATTTGAAGCTCAAGTTTTGTGTTTAAGAGATACATGTGTAACATGAGTCAAAGAATTTCTGAAATATATGTCGTCATTAGAAAATTTATCATGATTTTGATAAAAAGACTTAGAGGAAAATTGATGAAATATTAAGTGTAAAAGTAAACCTACAGAAAGACAGGTAATGACATTATTTCTAAATGCAATAAGTCAAATTTAGTTGAAAACAAGCCACTGGCAGGCCATCCAAGGCGCTTCACTAAACTTGAGGAACGGCTTGAAATCCTTCTGGAGTTTCACAGGACACAAGGAACGGATTATTGCTTGAAATCTTAAAACCAGGGCAGTAAAATTAATGTTGTAAGTGCGTCAGAGGTTCAAAAAGTCTTTTAGAGCAGGAACTGTCTGAAATATTTTTTTAAAAAAAATTTACATTGGTGAATAGCAAGAAAAGTCCATTCGTTAGGGAAGCAAACGAAAGACTAGAATTCAACTCGCATAGGAACCTTGATTCAAAAGCCTCCAGACTTTTGGAAATCGGTTAAACCGATGTCTGAAATCTTTATTTAAATTATATAAAACCTAATGGATCTATTTATTTAAATACTTTTAAATGAAGCGCTCAAAAATGGGCATATTATCAAATTTCAAACTGTATCAGTGTAACGACCTAAAACCTAATGCTCATACTTGCATACTTTACACTTTGGTTAACTGTACACATGTAATCAAAACTCCTGCAGAGTCCAGATCTCAATCCTTAACCCCTTTCACCCTCTTCTCTAAACTTTTTAAATCGTTCGATTTGGTGGTCTCGAAAAATGGCGAGATTGAATTTCAATTATAAAGTCTTGACCGAAATATTTTCGTCACTTTGAGGGATTGTTTTTCACCTTTGGTGGTTGACCAAGTATGGTGGGCGTAGGTTCGAACTACCCATCTTCTGATCTAGAGAAATTTTACTTAGTTGGTGTTATCAGTGCTTTAAACAATTGAGTCACAAAAGAAATCCCTATCGAGCCAGTTGTAAGGCACTTTTTACTACTGTCGTTGTTGGTTTCCATTCATGGGAAAGGGCCTCCACACCCCCTTCCTGTGGATATAAATCTTTTTCGTTGTCAAGGAGCTTCCTGAGTAGTATTTAAAGGGAAAAAAATTCCAATAATTACTGAAATTTATATTCATTCCTTGTTGTATTAAGTGCAGTTTAGATAACTCTTCCTTGACTTCATCGGCAGTCTGTAGTTGAGAGGGTTAGTCTGTTGACGCATACATCAAAGCCTGTTACATCACTAGTCGCGATTTATGAGTAGCGTGTATTAGACACACATGTGGCCACAGCAGCCGAGGGGTCAAAGTTGCGAGTTGGAGGTGGGCATTTTTTCCGTCGAGTCGTGAGTTCAATTCTCGATTCCTATTCAGATCTACTATGTAGCGGTGCTGATGCACATTAAATCTATTGAAGTTCTTGTCATCCCGATGGTGTGATGTGGGCGTTTGGAGAGGGAGGTGACAGCTCAGATGTCGTCCTTGCCACTTGACTGCGGCTCAAATCACAAATAGCCTTCGTGTTGCTTTCAAGTGTGACATTAACAAACAACCAATCTTAGACTTCCCGAGACATTGGAAGTACATTCGACCATTAGCTGTACCCTGTGCTTCCATCTAGTATCCAAATCCAGGTTCACTATTTCAGCTGTACACTATTTTCTTCCATATGGCGTAGATAGTTGACTTAGAGTTACGGGAGTAGGTTTGAATCGTTTAGGCAACTTTATCTGGTATGTTCTTAGTGGCAGCACGTTCAACGACCAGGGCAGATAGGAATTCCCTTTGCAGTCAATTAAGCGTATTTTATTTTTGTCTTTGTTAATTTCGACTCGTGGGAGAGGATTTCCTCTTAAGTTATTATAAACCTTTCACATTTGTCTTTTAATGTCGTTCTTAGGCCGCCGCTCTGTGACTGACGAATTTGCAACTTTCACGTATTTTAAATTCATATGTCGATTCTATTCATTTATTATGCGTGAAAAATTATAGTTGATTCATGTTAAATTCCTTTTGTTCATAAAAAGGTCATGTGACTTGCAGAGGAAAAGGGCCCGGACTGTGGAAGTTATCTCGGGCATCATGCTTGTCATTTGAAACATGGCTCAAGGTGACGTAACCCATAAAAGATAATTTTGCGTAAATCTCGTTGCTCCTCAATCAAATGAAGTCAACATGTACCAGTCTTTTCGAATTGGTGAACGTAATATTCGTTCTATGCCAGTGATAATTACCGTCTCAAGTATGGACTATTATATTCACTTGAATGCCATAAATGCAAAAAAAAAAATAATAATAATAAATAAATAAATAAAGGAGGTTTATTGTACAATTACAATATTGCTCTAAATATTTGAAAAAAAAAACATGGATGAATTAATAAAAAAGATATTAAAATGTCTTGAAAGGAAAATAAATAAAATGGAAGAGAGAAAAAAGAAAAGGAAAGGAATAAAAAAAACCTGTCTGATTTTTTTTCAGTCTTTCAGGTGCATTATATTACATTCTAGTAAATACATTAGTTTAGATTTGAGAAAGAAATTGATGATGTTACTAGCATAAAATTATATTTACGTGTATTCTCTGTGGTGTGGGTAGATGGAAGTCTTATGCTGATTTAAAAAAAAAAAAAACTTATTGTCCTTAAATAAGGTTTTTCGTTATGTTTAGCATTCATTTCCTGAACAATTAACTTCACGTTTTAATGAATATATTTATCTCTTTCGTTTTCAACGTTTCATCTGTATTTTAATTCTATTTAATAAAAATAATATAAGCTAAGTGACATCTAAAAGGAAGAGCCTTAACAGAATTATAAGCTGCACTGAAGCAGAATTAGGAATGAATAATATAATAATGAGTAAAAATAATTCAAATACGAATCCAAATCTTATTAATAATAACCGTGAATGGAAATGACAGTGAAGCCAATACGTTAAATTAAAGCTTTAAATAAATTTTTATTGGTACTTATAGTAGAAGAATAAAATGACTTCAACATCTGGCTTTCATGGGCTCTATTTTTGCATCATTATCTCATCACGCCGACTCTAGAAAGTCTTCTTTGTCATTTCCGCAAGAAAAAAGAGAGGGGGGAAATAAAATTTAAGAAAATATTTCAAAAAGTGAACGAGAAGGAGAAAAAGCTAAAGAATGCTTTTGGAGGAACCGGAACTTGGATTATCAAGATCCTACTAAGATTTAAGATATCAAGTAGCCCTGCTTTGATATAAAAGAAATGAAGTTTGATTAATGCTTTTTAAAGAGTGTGCCGTTATCCAACCCCCTACCAAAAATGGCAATCAATTTAACAAGAATATTCATTGCATTTAAATCGGAAATGGAGTTTAAGATCAATAGGAAATGAACAAAGGAAATTATGTTTAAATTTTTATTTAAAAAAAAAGTTATTTTTCACTTAACTATAAATTTAAATTGGAATATTTTTATTCACAATGAACATCATAATTTAAAAAAAAAATTCCAGTACATCATTGTAGTATCTTAAGTGATAGGAATAAATTTCAATAAATGCAAATTCGCGCTGAATTTAATTCCTGCTTAAAATGGTTGAATCGGTCCTTTTTTTTTTTTTTGGGCTGATTTCTATATCAGGAGGATTGTCAAATGTGTTTCGTATTTAATAAAGAAATCAAAGATTTTTCATATTCGGTAATGGCATTAACAGGATTTCCTGTAAATGTTTAATTTTTTCCAAAATATATCTAATGCGTTGTTTTACATACATAAGGCATATATATTCTATTTAGTGTATTTTATTACAGTACAGACTGTTACAAATGTATAGACCGTGGTACATTTTTGCTATTTAATAACGATATTGAATATTTTATTCAAAATAAGAATTATTTCATGCAAGTACAGGAATTTTTCATTAAAATTTTGCAGCTTAGATATAAGGAATTCATTTAGAACAAATAAAACATTACTGTAACAAAAACTGCTTTAAAAATACCTGTTACAAAATTATTAGACCAATGTAAGAAACGAAAGTTTTAACAAATAAAATAATTTGTTAGTATTTTGTCTAATTTAAAACGCACAATTTTTGGCATCGAATTAATTAGAATTTTAAGGAAATATTCTGGAATATGCACCCCTTGCTCCAAAATGGCGATTTTCAATTCATATGCCAAATGATGTTGTTTGTTTTTTTGGAGAGACAAATGGGCTTACAGGTTTCTTACGGAGCGTAGGTCTGGTATGAGGAATGACTAATATATAACATATTTTTTTTTTGTTCTCTTTTCATCTAGTCTTTGGTTGGGAGCATTATCTTATTGGATTTTCCGTTTCAGCGTTCTGAAATATGGATCGAATATAAGAACTTCTTATATTCAATTACAATTATTATATACAGACTTCTGTATATACGAACTTTTCTCTTTTCACTTTATAATTACTTTAATTTTTATTACTTAGTTCATATCTTTAGCATTCAAACCAATAAAAGGGCATAGTTATTTAGAATAACAACTTTTCTTTATTCATATAAACTTTTAATCGCGATAAACCTTTGATGAACCTCGTGATCTAATTCTGCATATGCCATTCACAATCGATTTCATGTGTATTCTTTTTAATGGAGTATTTTGTAAACAAACGTATCTTTTACATCACAGCGTTCACAAAGTGCCTTCTACAGAGGGGAAACAACTTGTTTACCATCTGTTGATAACCGTTCTAATTTATATTGCCATCAACTCTTTATAGATCGCATTTTCCTGCTTCCTATATTCATAACGGAACCACCTTCTGTCTCCCATCTGTAGAACTCAAAAAAAAAAAAATTCTAATGTCATACCTGTATTGATGTCCGGACGATCTAAGTGAAAGTTTTTCGCATCTAAAGTAACATTTTGTTTTATATACAGTTGCCATGATATTCTTAGCGTTTCAGACGTACTTCTTTTTGATGTTGCAGCAATCATTGTTTTCCTCTTATTTTTCAAATATTAACATAAACATCAACCTTTAAGCTTCGCCACACAGTTACATGAGACACTTGTCTACATGTCTGTTGTGCTTCATTTATTTTAAAACTTACCTATATTTGCGAGCTGATAACTTCTCGCGGTCAGATCTTTTTTTACGTTCCATGCAATCCTTCTTTAATTGACTACTTTTATCTCTAAATTTTTGATTTTTTTGAAAAGTTTGAGACTTTGGGTTATTCTCGAATTTCTCTTCACCAACCTCGGCGACTTTATAGTAATTTGAATTACATAAAATTTCATTATTTTCCCAACCAAAATGGTATGTGAATAGGAAATTAGGTGAAGGTAGAAATGAAAGGCAGTGAATTAAAAGTGGTTATTTATAAATGAAATAATATTGAAAGGGAGATTGAAGATAACGTCAAGCTGATAGTTGTGAATAAATTATATTGCAATATCATAACTATTCTTTTGGATAGCAGTGATTCTTAGTCTAAGTGTTAAGATACAAAACTACTGTTGGTGAGAATTGTTGGTATCAGAGCGAGTGATTTGATAAGTAAAGACTTTATTTGTAAATCTTAATCAAGTATTGGCTAGTTGAGTGGGACTCGAGAAAGGGCGACTTTATCTGTGCTTTATTTATAAAGTATTTTATATTGTTCCAGCTTATCTTCAATTGTAGTCTAGTATTTACTGACTTTAAGTAAATTAAAAGAAGTGTCGGTAGAATTAAATAATGAAAAAAAAAGTGATACAATTCGAAATTATTCCTCAGTAGTTCATTCTCCCATATTTGTTCTCAAGTAATGAAATATAACTTTTTCTCTGATTCAAGTTCTTTTACGATGGCGAAGAAACCAATTATTTATAATAGTCCCCAAGAACTATATGTACTACATCCTTGAAATAGTATATCTATATAAAATATTTTACAAATGCACATCTGTTTTCACCCATGAAAAAAAATCACAAAAGCATCAGATTTGTGTAGATTTTAAATTTATCAAAATAAATTAGACAGAGAATATAGACTGGCAATATAACGATTTTAAATATGAAAAAAAAATTGTAAGACTGTAATTAACACTAAGATAAAATTGATTGAATTTTCTTTATATTTTAGGAATTTTAATACATTTAATTAAATACTTAAATTTTAAAATAATTTATGACAAATACCTACCTATCAAATTAGGCATAAATTTTAAAATCTTCGGTGTTCAAATTAAGTATGTATGTATACTTTTCATAATATACTTGTGTTATCGAATGTTAATGTAAAAAGCTTGATTTTTGAATTCACTTCTCTTAAGAACAAAACATCATAATTCGGAATTATTTAATAGTTCAAAAACGAACATACGATCCATAAATCATTATGCATCGCTTTTGAGTTTAGATTATAAATCAATGGGGTTTTTTTGTTGTAAATGTCACTAGCAAAAAAAGAATTTCCCATCTACTAGAGATATAACTAATAATTCAAAAATAAGTAATATAATAAGCAATAGGAATTAAAAATGTTTTCCTTGTAAGAAATATCGCTTTTTAACTATCATTTGCTCATAAAAAACGTAAAACTGATTACCTATAGAAGATATTAACTTTCCCCTTAAAGAATTTTTCTAAGAATGGTATTTTTTCAAAGAAAAAAAATATTCTTGAGCGGAAACATTAATCACTGTTAAATTCATAAAAACAAAATGAAAGGAATGAATCAAAAAATATCTAAAACAAATGAAGCTCTGGAAAAGGTTTATGCAGGCTAGTTATATTCATGAAAAATACTTTTTACCTTATGTGGTGGTTTTCAGTTTTATGTTTTGTTGTTAAACGGTAAACTTTTTAAAGTTTTTCTTTTCCTTTTGTTAAGAAGAGTATTTTTATTCTTTTTGTTTATTTTATACACAGTAGGAATCTTCAAAAAGTTGTTCTTGCTTTGGTAAGCATCCTCTTATTTTAAATGAATTAAATAAAGAAGTAATTAAAAATAAAAATCGAATTATTCTTTTAGAAAGAACAATGATTTTTTTTTTAATTTTATTCTTTTTCGTGCCTTGTGATAATTGAATGTTTTGTTCTTAAAGTTGATTTACAATAAAGAGGATTTTTCTTGACTGATATTTTTTCTCAGATCTAATAATTAATTTTATTAGAATAATTTTTATACTTATAACTTTAGAATCATATAAATAGATAGAAAATTACGAATCATCTTACATTTAAGTAATTGTCCCCAATCGTTTCCAACTTTTAATTTTTATTTTTGCATGAATGAAAAAAGTTCTGAAGTTTTAGTAAGATTTTATTTTATATTATATTTATCACTGGTAAGAGTTCATTTTAGTTTTCTCCTATATTTTGATTTTTTTTCCCCAAAGTGTTTTTATCCCTAACAATCATTTTAGTAAAAATTATTAGTTACTCAGTTTTTCTAGAATTGAAAGTACCATTTTCTTAACTTTAAGCCTTCCGTATTAAATTGCCCACATTTTGTAATATATTTATTCGAATGCTATTACTTCAGATTAAACGACATTTAGAAATTTCAAAATATACAAATGACATTTCGACATTTCAATGAGTATTCGAAATTATAAATACTGAATATAATAGCCTTCCTTTACAATATAAATTACAATTTCCTATAATCATTGATTATTATATTTTCCCCTACAAATAATAAGTTTTAACATATGTCAGCTTCAGTATGATCAATGGTTTTTCCTGTTTAAGTAATAGTTTTATTATCATGTTGTTTTTTAAACAAGAAACATGAATGTAAACACTAGCCTGAAAGAACTGTAGTTATTTATGTCATGTGACACCTAAACTGTGGTTTTTACTAAATTAATGACAATGTCATAAAAATGCAAATTATTCATATATGAAATAAGATTTTCCACTATCAATGCTATTGTATCAATATTTAGCAAGGAATTTATATACATAAAACTAGTAAACTAATTTGTGAAGTGTTTAACTCGATATTTAATTTTATTTCTTCTCAAATTGGATGTAATTGAATAGGGACATTATGTTAAAAATGAATTGTTTGTTGTCAAATTATTCCCTAATTTATAACATACTTTTTAATTAGTAAACAACTTCATCAACCAAGATTAATTTTTCTATTTGTTTCATTTTAAGGAATGTTATTTCACACGATTTTCTCCCTCTACATAACTATTTATAAAGTACATTAATTAAAATAGTTGCAACCTTTCTATGAAAAAAAAAATCTGCAACGGTGCCAAGTTTCAAAGCTGTGTTAATTAATACCAAGTGTGCCTGTGTTAGCTGAATTTGCATGAATTATTAATAACTTGGCTAAAGTAGCTTGCGAAATTATTTGGTACAAACATGTTTTTCTTTGTAGTTAATACTATATTTACTTCCATCTATTTTTTTTTATCTGAGATCATTTAAGTTATATGATGCAGATTTAGCGTGCTACTTGAAAAAGAAACTCATTTGTTAAAAGCAGTATATATTAATAGAAATTAATTCGCGTTACTTGACTGCTGAGTAATTTTCTTTCATTTTATTCGATAGATGTTTTAAAAAAACATCGAAACATTAGATATATTTGTCACGTGATTTTTTTTATTCGTTTAAAAAATATTAATAATTCGTTTTTTTAAAAAAATGATTACTTTCATTTGAACTGTTTCTCATTATTTTTAACTGTTTTTTTTAATTACACAGATATTTTTAAAAATTGTCATGTAATTAGAATCAACTATTTATATCAGTTTTTACAACCTTTCCATATTTTATTTGTGGCGAAAAAGTTAAATTTATTTTGTTCAAAAAATTTTTCAAAGAAAATTAGGTTTCTACGTTTTGTTACAGGCCACTTATTTTTCCCATAAAATCTTTAATTTGTAAGTAGGATTATTAAAATTAATATACCTTTTACAAATTTTCATTTGTGTTTTGTTAATTATGATTACTTACAAAATCAGAACGATTTCTCTGAGCAATCGTAATGACAACATATTTAATGGAAGAATGAATAACTGTATAGAAGTTTTCAAAATTACAAAGAAAATAGCTTTTTTGAATATTATAAAGATCTTTACAATCCATTTGAAATGTATTCTCATCCTGTAAAAACCAATTTTGAAAAAAAGAGTAAAAGTTTTAGCAACCTTTCTTTCCGCTCTTTAAAACTGTAGGTCCATTTAAATAATATTCATTCGGAATATTTTAATATGTTTATTTGCTCTTTTTACATGAAAATTTATATAGAACATAGTTACATTATGTTTTATGAAAGTTTTTAAAAATGTTACTACTTATAATGAGGAGATTATTCTGATTTTATATGCGTAATTTGTTTCAAGTATGCATAATTTATCTTTTTAGTTTTATTATAATAAGTTTAAAAGCTATTATATCCATGAAAGTATATAAGCAGTATTATTTTTGCATGTGATAAAATATTTTCTTAAAAATGAATTATTCGACTGGTGTTATTGCGATAAAATGCCCAAATCATTCTTATAAAAAATTAGATTTCAGAAAACCAAACGATAATTTTAGTGAAGTAGACGTTAACTTCATCGTGGAATGCTCTTTCTGTCAAAAAAAAATGCAAAATGTCATTTGTAACATTTTTCTCCTATTAATTATTCTAATGTTGGTAAAGATGAATAAAATTGTAATGTATTTATAATTCTAAGTATTAAATATGTAAACTAATATTTAAGTTAAAAGAAATAAAACATAATTGTAAAAGTGTGAATAATAAGCTGTATTCTTAAATAATGTTTCTATGTTAATTTTCTGCATTACAAACTATTCTAAAATAAAAAAAAATTAAGTTTCTGTCTGGAGGGATTTCCTTCATTTTTTGTTTAATAGACAATAAATTCTGCTGCTGTTAAATTTAAAATGCTCTTTTCTGTATTTCCGTTGCGGGTTTATTCCTTAGAAAAATTCAAATTCTTCATTATCATCAATTTCTGTTATTTTCTTCTCTTCAGTATCCACGATTTATTTATTTTTTGACTTTTCCAGTACATTTTATTGCGAATTATACACCGAGAAAATTAAAGCCTCATGAATAAAAATTGAAGATTTTCTTTTGATTGAAAATACAATTAAAGTTATAGTTTTTTGAAACTAGATTTCGAAGTCTTTTTTTTTTGTTGTTGTTTTTATAACACTACATGTACAATATATATTATTTATACCAAAAATTATATTCTAAATTTCATGCTTTCTCACAGTGGATTTAAAATCAAAACAAAGATAAAATGTTTCGAATTCTTCAATTCTTTTTGGAAATTGAACTGAAATCATTTCATAACATCCGGGCATCCACTTTATCAAACCCCGATTGTAAACCCGGGCATTTAATACAACCCCTAGTTGATACCCTCCACCCTCCCGCATTTTATTTCCTCTTCCGTCAGAACAAAATGTTTTATCTCAAAATTTTCATCTGGACGAATTCGTAAATAAAAATTTTAAAAAAATACGCCATTTATCCTTTTCAAAAACTTTCGACCTGGACTTTCAGTTGACTTCTTCAATGAAATTCTTTTTTCGTTCGCTTCCCTCCAGTTCCTTCTTCGTTCCATCTTCTGCCAGGTGAGTCTTCACGTGCCTTTGTCTTGTCCGCCCTCACAAAGAAGGGGGAGAGGGAGGGGAGATCCTTCATCCCATTGTGGTCGAGCGGATTGAATGGGCTTACCTTTTTTGAAGCGAACCCTTCGCTGTTATCCCGTTGTTATTTTCGGTTCATTCGCTTCGCTGTCCCGCTTCGAAACGAAAATAGTAAGAAAAAGGAAAAAGAGAACCATCTTTTTTTAGTCCCCTGCTGAATTCGACGAGTTACCTTTTGAGCTTTTCATGAGGTCTTGATCAAACGCAAAGAGTCTTGTGGAACGTGGGTTTGTTGTTATTCAATCTGAGGAACCCGAATCTTTGTTTTAAAGGGTGGGAGGGATTGAAGTACGCTTTATTCTTTTTTTTTAGATCCTGTTTAGTGAATACATCTTTTTTTTTTTTTTTTTTTTGATCAAAGAATTCTTACATGTGAATCTTGGTCAAATCATACATTCAGCTTGCAAGCCATTTTGTTGTTCGGGAAATTCGAACTTTTATTTTAAAGTAAAATGGAAGAATTGATTTTTCAAAATTCTTGTTCGCACTAAGTATGATGAGCCCGCTTTTTCACAAGCTTTTGCCTAACTTACTATGTATATATGTATGTCTTTCCAATTCAAAACTTGCTTTCGAACTTAACCACTTCTTATCATTCCATCAAGTTGAAACTTTGCATACACGTACAATTTCGACGAGAAAACAATATTATGGTATGTTTAAGTAGAGAGGCCCGTGCCTTGTCTTTAAAGACATCCAATCGGGTTGTGATTTTGCACGCAAGTAAAACTCATGTAAGTGCTTTTTTTAGTTTTAAATTTATAGACTAAAGAGAATTAAGTATTCGTAAAAAAAAATAATTAAATCAAACTTTTATATAAAGATAGACTAAAAGGTATTTAAAAAATATATTTTTTTAATTTAAAATATTATATAATTTATTATAAGACATTAGGCGTTAAAACTTCTTTTGATCTTATATTTAAGTAAGAACCTGTGGGTTACTTAATTTAATGATAATTACTCTAGTACTTTATTTAAGTGCCTAAGACTATCATAAATTATATATTATTGTTAAATTATGGGTAAAAAAAATTGTACCTTTTGGTCAATCTTTAAATAAAATCTTGATTGAATTTTTTACTCATATTTATTATTAAGTAATACACATAAATTAACTAATGTCAAAATTTGAACACTGAAACCTGTCAAATATGTGACCGTAGTAGCTTAATGGTTATGGTCACGGACGTACGGACGCGTTTTCGTCACGTCGTGAATTCGAGCCCTGATGCTACTAAAGACCCGCCGTGTAGTGGGGCTGATGCACGCTAAATCTGTCAAAGTTCCAAGTTCTGTTGGCCTGGTGTGGAATTTTGGAGAAGAGGGGTCTAGTTCAAATGTCGTCCTCCTCCCGTAACCGACGTTTAAAATGACGAGGTTCGTTGCCAATTTATATATATATATATATATTGCCCGACCTATTGTTGCTCCCAAGTGCGAGCGACATTAAATAAGCAAACAATCATCAATAAATCGTGTTTGTAAACGAGGAATTCATTGCTAATAATTAAGTATGTAAATGAAATCGTTATTAATTGAATGAATTCAATCCAAATCTCAATGATAGTTCAACTCGGTATCTTAGAAACTGAGAGAAAATGTGTGATCAGAATTAATGTAATAATTGTAACGATGATTGTTAATTGTATTGCTCCGTATTTTAATTGTAATTATCTTGTAACGGATAAAATTTCAGATTTTTTTCTTTTTTTTTTTTTTTTCTTCTTTTCTGATAATAATCACGCGAAATCGCCAGATCGATGGCAATTTTTGAATTATCGAATCCCCGCTCGTTGTCTATAGTCTGGAGGTTGTTAGCTCAGTTGATGTCTGCATTGGTTGGTAATCCATATTCTTAATGGCTGAATTTTACTGACAAATTTGTTCCTACCTTCTTCGAAACCAATTTTAATATTTTCCCCAATTTTTTAAATGTCTACATCGCAGATACACCTTCCTCGGCTCAGCAAAGCCACATTTAGCTGTTAAGCAATAAATCTCAAAAATTGTGCTAATTTATTCCTAAATTCCGACCCACATGAAGACTTTAAGATCCATTTTCATTTATTCCTCTAGATGGACTAGAATGGGACTTAAACATATAGTTTGTTTTGAACATCGCCAGGCTAAAGATCATGACATGGAACTTAATTTATCATGCCTTTGAAAGAATAGAACGTTTTAACACTCTGTACTTTTTAAGTAAAACTTTTTATTTCATTACGATTATATGATCTAGATTTATGAATTTCTGAAAGGCTTTTTATAAAATAATAGTTCTTGAAGATGTACAAAGTATTTTCGTCTATTTCGTGCTCATTATTCAGAAGTATAATATTCTTTTAAATATGATTGTTTTTTACCCACTTAAGGGCTATTGTTTCAGGTGGGGCGTTTTGGAGTACCGGATCCCTTTTCAATTTTTTATCGTTTGCTTCAATTTTAATTACATTTAGCTTAAATTTATTCAATTTATTATTTTGTCATTTCCTGTAAATTTAATTTCGGAGAAGTTTACTATTGTTCATTTCTCGATATTTCATCATTTACTTTGATTCTAATATTTAATTGAGTAATTTAATAACAATTATAAAAAAAGAGCACCTTGGGCGGCTAAATCTGTTCTTTGCAAAACTTTGAACAAAGAACCACCCAATAACTTTTTTTTTGTTTTGTTTTTACTATAATTTATTATGAAATAAATGTTTCATAATGCATATAATTTTAAAAATAGTAATTGAAAAATAAAAATATAACATTTTATACTACTTTTATAAAATATTATATTTTTGTTTTACGAAATATTGTAGCCTATTTTGGGCTCTTGAAAAAAAATGTGGCAATTTTTTTTATAATTTTTATGAAATACGAAATATAATATTTTATATGATTTTAAAAATGTAAATTTAGAATGTAGTTTAATTTAGAATGTAGAGATTTAAAAATGTACATTAAAAATATAGTACTACATATATATTTTTAAATACATTTCTTAAAGTTGTGCACAATATTTTAGCCAATTCAATCTCATCGTTTAGACGGATAGTATTCTTAAAGATGATTAATTTTTGTTATTTATTGTTAAATAAAAAAAAATATTTTAAAAATTTTAAAAGGAAAATATATATTATATATAATTTTAAAAATAAAAATTATTTTAAATAAAAAAAAATTCTTGTTTTATATAATTTTAAAAATAAATAATTTCAAAAATAAATTTTAATAATTTTTACATGATTTTTAATATAATGTTTATTAATAATGTACAAAGTATTTTTGTGTCTTTTTGTGCTCTCATTATTTAATAATATAACAATCCTTGAGATGATATTTTTTTAGATTCGAACATTATTTATAAGTGTATTATCTGACGAAATGAATTATTTTAGATTTTGCTGTGTTTTAATTAATTAAATTGATATACTGTTTCACCCGGTTAACACACGGTATTCGAGATCCACGGTTAATGAACCACCATTTAAATGAACCGCGAGTTAGTATTAATATAAATTAAGGATAATGTAAATTCCAACATCGACATATGAGTTTTCTCGTTACAAACATTTACTTAAACTGTAGAGTAACTGGTTGATTCGAGAAAATAAATGTATGACATTTTTACAATATGTAAGAAAAAATGTCATATGTAAGTCAAATACCTGTCACAAAAAACAAGAAAAAAAAGTTTAATGAAAGAACAACTAAAATATTGATAGAAAATCAAGTTTATTGTTTTATCAACCAGTCCTTGATGAAACTTGGTTTTTTACTGGATTTTTTTGATATCTTGTACGGTAGATTTCATATGCTGTGTCATAATCC
>BMAW01080001.1:308377-338374 GCA_019974015.1 Nephila pilipes | reverse complement strand
AATTAATTAAATCTTAAAATTCTCTTAATTAATTAAATCTTAAAATTCTCTTAATTAATTAAATCTTAATAAATTCTTAAAATTCTGTATAATTCTTACAATTTGACAATTACAAAATGGTTGAAAGTACAACTAATCTTGCTGACCACCGCCAGATCTTGAAAATAATCTCTACCAGAAAGACGAGACATCATCCGAACTAAAGGTTATTAATCTGAGTTCCATAAACGAAAAAAAGAATTATGACGCACTATGTCTAGTAATTATATCACAAACGATTGCTTATCGAGGGATCGTTAGTGAAACCGCGAGTAAAGCAGAATCGGAGCTTACTGAACCGCGTGTTAATTGAGTCCGACTGTATATTCACCTATTTCATTTAATAAAAATAATACTTTCTCATTTAAAATTTTAATCCTTTTGCTCGATCAATTTTTGTATAAAATTGTTTTGATATTATTATAATTCTTTTTCAATTCATTTCTTTATCTAATTAACGCTGCCACACAAACGTTACGAATCGAAAACTTGTCATTTTAAAAAACTCGATACACTGTCTGAAAACTACTACATACGAATGCAAGTAATTAAGTAAAAACTTATTTACTATATATATAGTGTCATTCAATTCCTTTTCTCTTTTCAAGATTATCCTAAAGAATAAAAACTAAAAAAATTAATACATTGCACCGAAAAGACTTTCACAGAGTGAAATAATGAATCCCTGACTTTTTTCTTAAAGTCTTTCAGTTGCTTCACTTTTTCCGCAAGGTTAAATAAAAAAAAGATTTTGTGTAAGTTTTCGAGTTTACTGAAGTTCAATTCGTAACCATAGTTACTGAATTGAGAAATCGTCTGCTTAAGAGCTATTTGGATATTCGTCTGAAAATAAATACTTGATTGCACGTTCTTGACTTGTTTGCTCAATTTTACTTCAATCCTCAAAAAGTTCAAACTACATGGAGGGTAAAAAAAAAAAAGTTTTCCTTTTTTTTTTTAAATTCCCTAGCACGCTGTTTTTTAAAGGAAAAAAAAATCTTGTTTCATTCTCAAATTGATTTTTTCCCCTATGTTTTTAATTACGCTTCAGAAGTTAGTTGCTGACATGGTTTCCCTTTAGGCAAAGTTTTCAATATGCTTCAGTTAGTTACTCCCGACTGTATTATTACTTTCATTATAATTATTCTTTAAATTCTACTGATTGAAGAGGCTTAAGATTTTAATTTTTTTTTTACACGGAAATGTAATTACAGATTTGAATTTATCTAACCGTATTACGTTTTGCTTAATTTTTTAATCTTTTCAAATACTGAGAAAAATAATGTTCCTTTTAATTTTTTTTCAACTCATCCACTGAGGATAATTTGCAATTTTTTTTTTGAAATTTAAGTTTTTATCTTGAGAATTTCTTTCCGAATATAATTCGATTTTTTAATGATAAAATAAGAATCAAAATATTAAAATAAATGTGGCATATTTATAATTAGAGCGAGGAGTTTATTGAAAACCTACAACATTATTTTATATTCATATTTTTTTATTATAAAACTAGAGTACAAGAATTTATTTCAATTTTTATGATGTACGACTCTGGAAAGAAGTAACTGAATTCTGAATATAAATGAACTCTAATCGTGCACTAAAAATAAAATTATTTTAAAGTATTATTAAAGGCCCAATAAACTTGTTCAAAACTAACTGAAAACATAGTAACTCACGAAAAGAAAAATCATCAATTTCTTAGAAAAATAGTGTTAATATTGTTGTATTATTTAAATCTTATTTTACATTTCATAAAAATAAAATGCTCAGAATAAATACCCAATCGATTTTTCAGCCACTAATTTTCAAAAGAACTTTCTCGACATTTTCTTTTTATTGCAAGAGTAAAAAAATGTTATCTTTGCTCTAATAAACCACGCTTTCTTTTCAAAAATCGAATGAAAACGAAAAATTTAGCTTAATACTTTTTTTCGTTTGAAAGACATCATCTTTAAAATGAAATATAGAGCTATTTAGAAGTTCTAGATAAACTTTGCACAGCGCCTTCTTTTCATAAGTTTATAGATATACTTTCTTATCATAATGCTCATGGATTTAAGCTCTCTGGCATGAACCGTTCCCACCCCCACCCCCTCTTTTTCCTTCGTCTCTTATACGTGGTATTTTAAAGGAAACATTTTCAAAGTTTCACTCTCGGTTTTACGATAATATTTCATGAGAGTCAAAAGTACAGTTCGTAAAAGATGAGCTTTGTTTTAAAATGCTTTTTAAAAGAGTTCTCTTTCTCCCCCTTCTTTCTTTTTTGCAGGAAAGAATGCACACACAGATCAATAAAGATTATCTTTCAGATTTTTTTTTTTTAAATCTTAATCAGTAATAACGCAAAAAAGTATTTCTGTAATGACCTCATCCTTTTAATGAGTAAAATATTTCAGATAGTTAATTAAGGATATAATGCAATGTGTGTAATTAGTAATATTTATCGGACCAATAATTTTTCTTTTAGTTACCTTTTCGTTCCAGTAAATTTAAAAATAAGGATAGTGGTGGAAAGAAAGGACCGTATATTATACTTGTGGTACCCTACTAGTAACTTCAAAAAATAAATGTTCGATAATTCTAAAATAGCTCATAATTTCAAAAAATAAAACGTGAATAGATATTTTGTATAAGAATGGAACGTATCATGAATTTGAAATTAAAAATTCAAAAAATTTATTTCAATGATCCTGTCTTTGATGAAAATTTCTTTTACTGGAAATAATAATTTTTCACTTTAATTACAAGAATTTATTCAAAAACGTTTTGAAAAACAAAGTTATTGCATCGTTTTTAAATCATGTTTAGCTAAAAATTCAATGTGGATGACCTTTTTATTGAAATTTTTGTCCATTTAGTAGATTGAATTACTCCATTTCTAAAACTGGCATTTATTTCAGAATGAATATTTTATGTTATTCTGTTTTTTTTTTTTTTTTTTTTTTTTTAATTTAATTTGTTTGAAAAAAAATTACCTTTCGTATTATTATCGGTATAATAGTGACAAAACTAAACCAAAGAAAATTTAACTGCGAGGAATTGTAATTTGATTTGTCATTGATTTCCCCCCTTTCGTTTGGCATTAGTAAACTTAAATAATGATTGGTAATTTAACATTCTTAAAAGGGGTATATTTATGTGTAAAATTTTCAAGTCTTTTTTTTCTTCTTCTGCAATCCAGATAAAAGATCTCTGTATTGATAAACAGGTGCAATAGCAATCAAAAACGAAAAATTTTCTTGAAAGAATTCCGTGCACTTAGAATTATATTAAATTCCTTTCTGAAATTCGCTGACTTGGCAGAATTGGATGCCCTAAACAACATTTCTTAATTCGTTCGGATCGGACAAAAATTTCGTCATTTAGGGGAAAAAAAATAAGAAAGTAAAAAATAAAATAAAAAAAATCTTGTTAAAGATTTTCCACCGCCGACTCCCGATAGCAGCCATCCAAGAACATGATACCGTTTTCTTTTTTTCTTTCACTCCGTTCACTTTCATTTCGTTCCTATGGCAACCGTGTTAATATGATCCCTTGATAGTTTTTCGTTTTTCGGAGTGGCAACGACCTTTGTCTTCTCAACTGTATCATCTGTCGGCAACTTTGCGAAGTATTTTCTTCCATTTTTTTTTTTTTTTTTTTTTTTTTTTTTGTTTGTTTTTCACCTCCTTTGTTTTTTTCTGCTTGTAAAAAGTACGTAAATCTGCTGGTAAGACGTAATTTGATTTCTTGGTTTCTAGTTCTTATTCAATGTAATGGACTTTGTGACTTCTGTAAGTAAGGTTTCTATGTAACACCTAAGAAATGCGAGAATGCTGCTCAAACTGAAACTTGGTTGGATTTGTTACTTTAATCTTATTGCCCTTCGGGGGTAGAATCAGAAGTATAAAGATATTTTAAGAGACAATCGTTGTAATATGATATTTATTTAATCAAATAACGCACCTAGACATGAAGAAAATGAAGGCAAGTGTTTTAATTCTTTCGTTTTGTGGGTGTGCAAAGTAACTTCTTAACATGAAAATACAGTTTTGATTTGCTGTATTATGTATTTATATTTAGTTATTTCAATCAATTCCCGCGGATTACTCTCTGTTAATTTAATCTGTTTTATACTTTAAGAAATCACTAGAATATTTCTATAGATTTTTTTTATACGATGTCATGTGTATTTTAAATCAAATGGACTATTATTTGCGTTTACTTCTCTGTATTACTGATAAGATCTTTTTTAAAGCATATATGTCCTTTTTTAATTGCATTGGAAGAGAACTAAACAAAATTTTGTTTTTAAAAAAAACTACAAATTAATTATTCTTGAAGACGGAACTATAGCCTGTTAAATCAGCACGACAAAGTAAAACTTTAAAAATATGTGGCGCTTCTTGAAATGATTTTTAAACTCCGTGCTTTGTTTTTAATTTCTGTGCTGGCTTACCTTTTCTTTTAAAGCAGATATACACCTTGCGCATTTGTCTAAAATACAAATATTTAAATTCAACTTTGAATGAAGTGCATTTTTTACGAATATTAAAATTCCTTCCAAATAGAACAGATTTACAATAATGGACTATTTTCATTTATGCAAACTATGAGAAACAATTTAATAAGCAAGAATCATTTTTCCATGTCGCGAAGATTTAAGCAAATTATGCATTTTCTTTTTAAATTGTAAAATTTTTAACGCTTTATTTGAAATATTTTTCAATTTTCGTTTTCAAACATAATAGTGTAAAAATTATCTGTATCATATCTTTCACAACGTAATGTTTTTAGTCTCCAGATATTATTATTTATTTATTTTGCGGCGGGAGGCTATCCTTGCTTTTTGTTAAAGAATATATAGCTTGCTGCAGTTGATGTCTTCCTCACCATGTCAGAGAAAGTTTTTCTACCCCGTGGCGGGTAAGAGCCATTGACCGTGAAGTGCCAGTGGCGTTTCTAACCTTTGATCACTGGGTCTGAAGCAATTTGTCCGGTCTCTTTTTGCTGCACTCTTATCAATTGAACCAAAAGGGACTTACCCATCAAGGTAGTTATTTAGGCATTTTAAATTCTGGCAGGGTTGTTGAAGAAAGCCTCCGCATATTCCGCTTCCAGCTATATCGTGTTATTACGAAGACGAACATTCTGAACGATATTCGCAGAGAAGCTCTATTTTCCCAGCGATTTATCAATTGATATGCATTTCTTCCCTGTTGTATTGAGTTTCGTTTTGGACGGTTCCCATTTGACGTCATCGGCTATATCTAGTTGAATGGTGGGTCTATTTGACACATTCACTGCAACCAGTATATCAATAGTGATTTAAATGCATTTTGTATTAGTTTTAGGCAGATTTTTGAGTTGGGGGTATACGCAACCAGTAGTTCTAGGATGGCTGTCATCTGTTGCTCAATTCCTTTTTACTTTAGGGAGCTGCTGTTTTTAGACCCCGTGGTGGGAGAGGTAATTTGACCTTTTGGTGTGCCGGTGGCATTTCGAACCCTTGACCACTGGATCCGAAAAAAATTTGTCCGGTAACTGTTTGTTGCGCTATTATCAACCAGACCTAAAAGAAATTCCCTTTCGAATTAGTTATTAAGCCGTTTTAACTTCTAGCGTTTTTGTTGGAGAGGGCCACAACAAATTCCTGGAATATTCTTTCAAATAAAATTCTGAATTAATCTGGTCTTCTGGGTATATTATACTATAGTGTACTTAAAGCTAAATGTCTTAATACATTATTCACACGCACACCCATTTCTGCTTGCAACAATTCGTGTTTTCTCCCTTTATTTCGTGTGTGCAAATATTTGTTTCGTATATACGAAAGTTATCCACAAATTAAGACAAAATAAGAGCTCTCAATTTCTTAAAACTCATAAGGGGTAATATATTTTTTGAAAATTACAAATTTATATTCTTACATCAAACGCTATTTTTCGACGTATTCGCCTTCTTTTCCAATACACTTTGTGAGTGGAGGAATGAGCTTTCTTATATCTTTGTCAAAAAATAAATAAATAAATAAATAAATCTCCTACTCCTGTTGGACCCATTATTTGATGGCACCTTGGACCTCAGTGGCAGTACAAAACCTTTCCCCATCCATAAACACACTTCAGGGATATAAAAAAAAATGTGTCGGTGCCAGATCAGGACTGTTAGAGGGGGATTGATGATGTCCAAATCGAATTAGTCCACGGGTTGCTTTGTAGCATCGGCGATATGGGGTATGGCGTTGCATGAGTTGCCATGCATCACACACACTCTTTTCGCTCATATTCCTTTATTTAGTTCTGTATCGTCCTTCATAATTTTTTTCAGGATTGCTCAATACCGCTAGACATTAATTGCATCTCCTGAGGTAAAAATTGATGAGGACAATTTATTTATGATCCCAATAGACAGAGGCCATGACCATAATCAGTTCTTATTTCATTAAAAATCTGGAACATAATCAACAATTATCGCTTCGTTAGAAGTATTATGAGTATGAAAGAGACATGCACACACGGTCGTAATTGTAGAAGCATTCATAAATACATGGAGAAACAAAATTCAAAGATTTCGCCTTTTGATACTTATTAGTGAGTTTTCCTTCTTTGAACACTGGAGCTGAGTTACAGGTGGACTCTGTTAACTCACGTTAGTCGGAGTCCATAATTACTAAACCGCGCGTTAAGTGAACCGTTAGTTGCACTATTAAATAAATTGAGCAATAGTATAAATTTAAACATTCATATGAAATTCCTGCACCCCATTTACACTATTTCGACATTATTTTTAATTATTGAAGATATCATTTTTATGAGATTTTTTTTTTAAAAAAATTTAACGAATAGAAAAGGTTTAATGTACAGCTAATTTCGCTGACCATGTGATCTTGAATTTTAATTTCTTACAAAATAAATTCCAAACTGGAACATTTCACTTTCCGAGAAATAGTGCTTCATATCCGATCCAAACATTTAAATCCAAAAAAAGATAAATAAGAAGTATAAAAATGGTCGGCCCTCATTTAGCACCAAACCTCTTTTTAAAGAATGTATCTCAAAGACAACATTTTGTTCATCTCCACTGAGTCGAATTTTTATACTCTCTCTTTAGTGACAAAAGTCATCGTCTGCTCTTTACGATCAGATGACTTGTGGGCTCGAGTTTCGTAGAAGACTCTTGCTATATCCTTGTGGATTCTTTTTTGTTCATTTACAAATGCTCAAGCACCATTTCACTTATTTCTTTCCCTTGTTCTTTCTCAAAGCAAAATAATAAATTTACATGAATTAATTTATTTGATTTCATTGCTGATTAACGTTGCACAAAGAATCAACATAAAAACTATTATTGACCTTGTCATTTAGAATGTCGGTCAAGTGACGAGGACAAATACCTTAGCTGACACTTCCTTCTTCAAACAGCCACTCCACCCCCATGGGAAGATTTGGAGTCTTGACAGATTCAACATGCATCCCCCTCGCTACGTGGTGGACCTGTAGTGACTTCCGGGATCGAATCCACGACTCGACGGAAACAGCGCCGACTGTACATGGATTAATAGTTGTTTCATTTGTATTATACACTTTTTCTGCATAAAACTGCTTTTACATGCAATTCATATCTTAATTACAAAAAATTATTTCAAAAACTATAATCTTCCGTATTCTTACAGATTCAATCATCAGTGAATTTTCAGTGTGCCGAAACTAAAATAGTTTTATGTAATTCAAAGATTAAGGGTTGAAGTGTTGATGAAACTTGGAAAATCTTTCAAATGTCATTTTGTACTAAATTATATGAAAGATACTCGTACCATGTTACAAAATGTACCTTTTTTTCTGTACACATTCATAAAATGTTTTTCTTTCAAAAACATACAGCTGAAACTTTAATTTCCAAAAAGGAACTTTTCTGGAATATTTCATACCTTTCGCATGTCGGTCTAAAGTGCGCACTGGACCGTGTTCCAAAAATAGCTCTGCCTAATGATTGATAAGGCCCATTGGTGGAAAGGGGTCACGTGAGCTTGATTAGCTGATGTGTTGCAGCTGTACGTTGTTGCTTTCTGGCCAATCACTAGGGAAAAAAAACACCGAACGTAAGTTGTGGTTTTCGCTTACGGAATTAATTTGTCTCGCTGGCATTTGCTGCATACTTTAAATTAACCATTCCGGGGAGTGATAAGCTTTCAAGAATTTAATCTTGCAGGGTATCACGATGTTTTTAAAATGAATTAGTAATTTCTTTCTTCTTGTTTTGTACTTTTAAAAAATTGGAGCAACTATTACGCAACACGTAATACTGAATGAGCAACGGTTGAATGGATAATTACGAACAACAGAGAGGAAAATTAAATTTGATTAAACAGGGAACTAAATTAAAAGGCTCGAGGAAAAATATTAATAGAGATCAAAAATAAATTTGAAAATTCATCTACATCTTATAAACATTACACACTAGTCATTTGAATTTTCTTTAAAAAAGTTGAATGTTTACTAGAATTATTCAAATGTAATTCACAGTGGCCGAGCAGTTATGGTCGAGAGCTCGCGATCGGTGATATTTCAATACAGCCTCGTGTTCGGGTTCTGACTTTACTTTCTTGAGTAGAAGGGTGCGCGTTATATCTGTCTTGATTCCAAGCCCTCTCACTTGACATGCTGTGGTAGTTTGGAGAGAGGGACCAGCTCAGATGCCGTCCTCGTCACTTGACAGACTCAAAATATCGAGGTCCGTGAATATTAGCCCATGTATTCCTTTCAAGTGCGACATTCGAAAAAAAATGGGTACGAAGAATTGGGTGTCTACTCAGATGTCGACCTCGTCATCAGACCGTAGTTTCAAAATTAATTAGTGTATTGCAATAATTAGCGAACTCTTTGAGTCGGTTAAAGGTAAGCACCCGAAAATGTTTAGTAAATAAAATATATGATTTAAGGTGCAAAAGGTGAAAAAGAAAAATTGATAACTGTTGAAGAAAAATATATTGTTTTAAGACTTTAACTCACCTCCTTCTTTTGTGAAATAAGAGTTGTATAATTGTTACAAGTTGTGTTAAAAAACGTCCCTCTATCATTTTTGAGAGTTGGAAAAAAAATGATGACAGACAGTCATGTCGAACACGAAAGCTTTTTTCTTTTCTTTAAGGAACCACGCGTTCTATACGGGTCTACAAAATCTAGTCTGAAACGACTCGGAAAATCATGCGTCCGGTGAAGTGACACCCATAAAAAATATAAAAAAACTAAACATTGAATTATATAAGAATGAATTATTTATTTTATTATTCTCTGCTTTTATGGCTTATTTTTGTCCAAATATATGTGCTGTGCAATATTTATGTTTCGTATATTGTTTCTTCTTTTTTTTTTTATAATCCTATTTATATATGAAGTACGAATAAAAAGATATAACTTCTATAATGGTAATGAAAGCTGAACCATATATTTTCCAGTAATTTTGAAGACCTAGATGATTTCTTATAATTGTTTTAGTTTTACCACACACAAATACTTCTATTTATATCTGTATTTCTTTGGGTGCGCTTTCAACTGTTTTTTAAGTATTCGCTGAACATTTATTTTATAACTTTGCTTGATTTCTTTAAATTTATGTTATATAATTGAAATGGGTATCCAGCGTTTAGGGATATAGCCGGTCACCCTGCCACTGGAGATTATATCAGGGGATCTCAGGAGCTTGCCTTCTTTTTATAGGCACGTGTATTATGACTCCGAGGCACCTTAGTAATCATTTTCTTCCCATGGCGCTTATTGTCTTTGGTAAACATGGTGACACACCCCCAGGATACCCTGGCGATTCTTCTCTGGACCCTCATTCTTGTCAACCAAATTGGTTTTTTTCCCCCAATTTTCTGAACGTTTTGACACAGATTTACTTTATTTGGCCCAACATGGTCACATCTGGCTCTTGCGCACGCGAGCCCCAGCATTCAACTTCATTATCACTCGCACACATTTATGTTATGTAAGATAATTAATGTTATTGTGTATCAGATGTGTGTTGAGAGATTCCTTTACATAAAGGTTAATGAAAAAAAATTTACTATTTATTTTATTTTTCTTTTTATTTCATTTATTTCTGTATTATTCATTTTAATATTTTACTTCATTTATTTATTTTGTTGGAAACACTGACTTAGAACAAAAACGACTTATTTAAAATCTTATTTAAGAATCATAAGACTGTGCAACACAATAAATCGTGTATGTCTTTTCCTCTTTCTTCGAGTCTCCAAATATTTTTAAAATTTCAATGAAGTGTTGCAATGCTTTTGTTTGTGATAGTTTAAAATTATTTTATGAAAGTACAAATGATAAATATTCATTAAAATCCTCAATATTTTATAAAATATTACTTAATGATAACTCTTTGTTTTCTCTCTATAATGGAACATTGATCTAAGCTCACGAACCTGAAAAAAAAGGTTTTTGCATCAGAATATATCAAATTTGTTTCACAGTACAAGTAAATGCTTAGAAATATAATGAAACTAAAAATATTGATGACATTTAACGCATTTTTCAGTTTTTTTAAGACTTATTGAAAATTGGTTAATTTTTTTTTTTTATATTTTAATATGTGTCCTCTTAAAAGGTATCAAAATATGAACGCAACAGAATAATTTTATTTCAAAGTGTGCAAAATAATATGATAATGTAGCTGTACGATTTTAGTATAGCGATATATTAAATAGTTTTTAATATGTTTTTTGTTAAATGATGAAATATCACATTTTGAGAAAATGAGCTTTGTTCTCTTTACAGTAAAATTGTGTGTGTTTACAAGTAATAATCATACACATTTTTAATCATATCTCGGGAAATAATTTCAATAATTTTATGGAATTTATTTTAAAGTTTTAAGAAAATATATTTTATTATAAATATTTTCAGAAAATTGAGGGCCTTTTTAATGTTTAAGGGTCGTGCATGGGAGACGTGTGTTTCAGATTGTTATGATGAGTTTAAATTATAAACTCATCATAACAATCTGAAGCGTGTACGAATTTCTTACATCAATGATACTATTAAAATATTAATATTTATTTTGAATCTGGAATGCATATTTTAGGTACAACCAACATGGAAATTTTATCGAAATTCCTTTGCTCATTTTTTTATTTTGTGGCCTCTGTAGACAAGTGGTCATGGCTCGGGAACAGCGGTTTTTGTCGAGTCGAGGGCTCGAGCTTTGATGCCATTAAAAGCCGCAGCGCACGAAAAATTTGTCGAGGTCCCAAGTCATTTCCTGAGCGTGGTGTGGATGTTTAGAGGGGGAGGAACTAGCTCAGGTGGCGGCCTCGTCACCTGACCGAGGTTCAAAGTAACTAGGTCCGTCACCAAAAGCCCTCGTGGTCCTGTAAATGGCATTGAATTGAAGTTGAAAAATTTCAAGTTGAACTCATTTCTTATCAAATAAGCTAAACTCACAAAAGAAGGGATCAAATATTACACTTTGGGTTCATACATATTTAGCATCATTCAATACATTTTCATCCATTCTACATTTCTCCAATAATTAATTAGACATTTTTCAGTCCTGAAGACTAATAGCTGATCAAATAATAACAAATAGCATTAGCTTGTTTTGAAAGCAGTTTTCCAATGAAAAAATTTATTCTACTATTTGTATTCAAAAGAAGTGTTATTTAACCATAAGAATGAATTACTTTCTTAATATTAGGGTACTTATTGATACTTATGACAAAGAACATTTTAAAAAGCGTTTTTCTTGTTTATTTATACTGTGTGAATTTTTTTTGCAGTTATTATGTTGTGCTTAATCTAAAGAAGATTTTCTTCGAATTTCACTGAATTGAAATCAACTCTAGAGCTTTTTAACCTCATTCCGCGTTTCCGTGGAAGTTATTTATTTTCCTAAACACGTGTAAATAATTTTGCTTTCTCATTGCGTTCTTATGCCTTTTTTCTACACTGACTGTAACTCGGAATGAATTATTTAGTTCTAGGAACTGTTCTTATTCACGCGAACTAACTATTACGAGGCTGTGGGTACAAAAAAGAAAGAAGGCTAACCAAATAAATGCGGACTGTATAGTCAATAATATTTATCTGCGAAATGGTACTCGATTCTGGAGAAAAGAGAAGGAAAAAATAATTGGTGCCCTTCTTCCTACCACCCGAAAACTCATTACGGAGAAATAACGTTTAGTCTTCTATGCGTTGGTCTTCTCAGTATTCGATTAAGCGGTCGAAAGCGAGTTAGTGTCTTCCCAGACAGAAAGTTAGGATTTGTTGTCCTTTCTTTATCGAAAGGATTGTCAATAAACCGTTTGTGGTGATTCCTCTATGTTTATACGGAGAAAAAAGAGTTGTATTATTGTTTTGATGAGGGACACAAAAATATTGTTATGAAACCAATGAATTCTTTTTTTTCCATACTGTATATATAAATGCTTTGAATTTTTAAATGTATTTAAATTATGTTGACTGTTCTGATCTTTTAACTTTGATGTGTTAGTTTCTTTAAAATTTAGTCATTATGTATATATATATATTCGATGTAATTCAAGAGCAATAAAAACAAATTAAAAATTATTGATGAAAAATGATTAAAAACAATAAAATGAAACTTATCGAGGATTTTAATCTGAATTTAATATGGTTTCAATATGACGAAGAATCTTTCAACTGTATTGAGCAACTTCGTAAAATAGTATTTAATTTAGAATTCATTTTGTGTCGTGTGTAGTAATTTTGTGTGTGTAGAATCGGAAAATTTTGGCTTTCAGCCAACAAATGAAGTAAACCAGAGAGAAACAAATTTTTGTTGAAAAAGACAGAACAAATGAATAAGAAAACAAAATAAAGCCAAAACATGCATAAATTGATCTGGGAAAAAATCTGCAACCGAAGATAGTTTCCCATTATCAAGAACCAATTTTTAAAGGAAAAAATTGACTATCTTTGTTTCTTAAGTCCAATCTGTCATATCCTTGCGATCCCCTTCCCTAATTGCAATCCTTCTCATGTTATTCATTTCCTCCATTTATTTCTCTTTTGCATTTATAAACTTTTGTCTAAATTAGGTAAACTTCTTTCTTAAAGCAATTTGTGTAAGGCACAACTTGGCCAGGTATGGTATTTGCGTCTTCCAATCACCACGTATTGTCGCGTTGGGACTGCTGGTTTCTGTATTCAACCATGCCCCGAAGCTTTCAGGTGAAGTGGAGAAGTTTTGAGAATAAGGCGTACTAGTTACACATAATTTGAAACGTGGCTTGGAATTAGGAATTTGTAACTAGCGCAGCCCTTGTTGTACCCTAATGCACCCAAACAAAAACATTTGCATGAAATTCTTAAATTTGATAGATAATTTGATATAATCAATGATGTAAGTCATTCTTTAACGAATGTAAATTTTTCATCAATTAACCATTTTAAAAATTTCATGTTTTAAAATTCGTTATGTGTCGATAATTTTAAACTGCTTCCAATGTTATAGTCAGATTCTTTTAACACGCGACTCAGAAACACGCGGGTATGCTTTACTAGTAGTTTACTGTGTATCTCTTGATAAGTAGTCGCTTGTGATAACTCTCTTTAGACATTGTGGCGTCATAATTTTTATTTTTATGAAATTCGATTATTTTTTTCGGATTGCATTACGATATTCTGTAAAGAACATGCATTAATACCATTTCCCCCTTATATTCTACATATGCGAATTGCTTATTTGTATATATAAAAAAATCTGAAGCAAAAATGGAAATAGCAAGGCAGATACTACATGATTTTGATGAAGTGTGGTCAGCAATTGATAATGATGAGTTAGTATCAGGAACAAGAACAGAGGAATATACTGTGAAAGATGTTCTAGTTGTTAAAGGGATGGATAATCAGGAAGAAGATTACCAAAACAGACTCAAATCACACATTCTAAGGCCCTTGAAACTACGGGTCTATTGCAGAATTATTTTGAGCAATAAAATTCTTGGATTGGGCCGTATGAAATAAGATCTGTCAAGCAAGAGATTAAAGGGAAATAGAATATAAGTAGAAACAATCATCCGTTAAAGAATGGTTCATAAAACAATAAGCAGAATTTTCTTTAAATATTTTAGATGTTTTTTTAATTAAATATGTTTATAATTTTTTTGAAATAAGAAATTGGCTTACATATTGTAAAAATAGCATACTCGTACATGGCCTTAAATTTATTTTCTCGAATTAACGTTACTCTGTGATTTAATGCAAACGTTCATCAGGCAGAAAATTCGTATTAATGTTGAAATTTATAATATTTCTCAATTTATATTATTACTGTATCTTAACCCGTGGTTTAGTAATCATGGATCCCAACTACCGCGTGTTAACGGACTATATTTTTTTCCCCTCAAGATAAAAAATAAAAAATGCTATCCTGCAGTTTCAGCAATTTGCCGATGTTCCTCTCCTGAAATGTCAGCAGTCTTCTGTTTTTATCGGAACTATCAACTTCCACCTCGCTCAATACATCGGAAGAAAGTAATTTTTGTCGAAAGTCAAGCAACGGGAAGAGAAAAATGCACACACACACACAAAAAAAAAAAACATTTCAGAAATGTTTCCGAAATGAGTATTAGATAAGTGTTAGCGGTAACACATATCTTATTTCCGAGCAAATTGACAATGAAGAATGTTTCCAGAAAGTGCACGGAAGTTCCCAAGGCACTTCCCTCCGAGATAGGTTCTCAGATAACAATTGAGTCTGGGACTTTCTAAAAAAAATCGAAATCTTACAGAAACTCTAATAAATCGTGCCGGTTCGTCGGATCGATCGATTGTTAATATATTTCGATCTGTAAGTGATTTGTTTCCATTCCATTTGATGATTCTATTTCTATTGTAGTTATTGTGTCGAAGTATTAGAAAGATCTCTATACGAGTAATACTCTTTGTAGGTTCTCAGTTATATATCATATATGAGGGGGCAGAGGCAATCCAGGCGGGGGTGGGCTCGGGTGCACATAACCTTCCCCCTTCTTGTCATATTGTACCGTATAGACAAAATACGAGTTACAACATAGACAAAAAATCTCAATCAAATTTAAAATTACTTATTTCGTTGTTTTACTGCATAGTTTGTTGTATTTTGGCACAAGATCAAGTTATATATCATATTGCAAGATTTTAGTTCTCAATTTAATTTGATTCTTAGGTTGATATTTAGTTTATTTGTAGATTATGAACTAAATTAGATTGCACGATGAATGAAATAAACACAGCTAAGTCTTATGAACATTCTAAAAGGAAAAAAAAATAATAATTGTGCCTCTCCTGTCGATTTTATGCCCACACTCTTGATACCACTACGCGGGAGTACCATAAAGGAGTATTATATTCCTAAAAATGATCGAGATACCTGGATAAAATTTATTTTGAATGTTAACTGATGCACGTACGCAATGTTAACTGTTACCTACATAATGTTGTAAATTTCAGCCATCAGTGGTGATTTGTTTAGTTTCAAGTAGCCATGGATTAATATAACCTGCTGTGTATTAAAGTTTTATTTATTATCCAGCATATCGTAAAGTTTTAATTATTACAACAAAATAATTGAAATAAACTTTTTTTATGCATTATTCATAGAATTCTCTATCCAGACTCATATATATATATATATATAAGTATATATATTAGAAATCTATCGATACTATTTCCTTTGATTTATTTGCGGTCAAAACTTTGTAAAAATTAATCGATACTTTACAAGTTTACATTACGTTCATTGAAAGAGAGAGAGAGAAGATATTACATCAAGAAATTCGCTGCGGAGACGCCACATGCGTTTTTTCGCCTTTGTGGCTATATCAGAAGAGTAAGAAACTTACCCTATTCGGTATTTTAAACTCAAAATATAAAAATATATGTGTTTGCAGTTTACTCAAGTTGTGGATTTTCTTAGGATTCAGGTTCATTTCCCAAAAATTCTGCTTTATCTATTGTGTTAATATTTTGCACATTATAAAATGAGATTAATTCCCAGACAGTTAACCTTTATTTATTTATTTTTTTACAATAAATACTCAAACATTTTAAATAATGTACAATATTTACATAAAAAAGCTTTGATGAATTTAAATAAAATTTAAAATTTAAACAAAAATTAAATTCTCATTTTGAAATAATAGTTATATTTAGTGAATAGAATGTTTTGTTCTATAAATACAGTACAAATTCTTAAAGTTAGAAATGCAGTAGACTTTAAGCACGATATACTGAAAGGCAAATACATGACTTAGTAATGTAAATACAAGTATTCATTATGAATCATTCATAAATAATTATTTTTGTAAATAAAAGTGATCTTCTTTGCATAAACAAATACACAAATATATACAAATATCTTAGTGTTAAAATAAGACTTCCAGTTCTATTCATTTACAAAAATAGTGAGGATTATTTAAACGTATTAAAAATAAGTTTATTTTTCTTTGTCGAAGATCTGACAGTTACTTTAAAGATATGCAAGCTTGCGAGGCTACGCATCGAGGGGATAGATGTCATTTATTAAGAAATATGCTGAAATTTTCCATTCCATTTTTAGGAGACATATTTCTATCCTGCGACATTTCTTTGTAAATTATATTTTTAAGAAAATATCGTAAAAGTCTCAGAAAAAAGTAACTTAATAAAGTATTTTAATGCTCAAAATTATATTTAAGATGAAATATTGTATTCCCACAAAATATTAAAACCTTATTAAACAGTAACATGAAATGCATTTCATTTTCAAAATGAACTTCCACCTTCTCTCTTCCAACATATAAGGGTAGAGGAACCCTCAATCCTCCCTCGGTAATAACTGTTTTACCCAAATGGCGCCACGCCCGTCAGAAATATTGGCAACGCGCTCTTGCATTCATTTTTAATGGGCTTTCCCGTAATGCTCTTGTGTTGGTCATCTTTGTGTACATCGACGAATGATATTTTAGTGGATAACATTATGGGCGGGACATATGCAAAAGAAAAAAATTCGGCATTTTGTTTGGTTAAATGTTAGGTATTATCTCTAGAAGTTTTGCTTTTGGGAATCCTTAGGATAGATTTGAAGTGATTTTGTTATGTTAGTTGCAAGTTATTTGAAATTAAAAACTGAAAAGTATAGCTGAATAAAAGACTGATGTGATTTTTTCTAATTAAGTGTCTGCAATCGGTATTGTTTCGTAGTTGATCAGCTTTCCCAGGAAAGGAAAGGTTCGCCTAATTAATAAACCGATTATTTCTAAGTAAATCTAAACCTTTATTTTCAAACTCACAGCAATACAAAATATTTCTTTTTAACAGGATGCAATTAACACATATATGAATACACGATAACATGAATAAAATGTTCGCACAATCTTAGTGATACATAATCGCATTTAGCATGAAAGAAAGTATTCTGTATGCACTAATACACTTAGTTGCTTATGTATATACTCTCTCAAAATTCGTTTCAGGGACTTCTGGACTTGTCTAGGGGTATCTAGTTTTGTCGCCCAGCCATATTCTAACCTTGATTATAAAACTATCTTTCCGACCACAATAGTCTTTCTGCAGAAAAGACAACAAAGCTTAAACTTTTTGCGTAATAGTCATAAACACTATTCATTCTGAATTTGGATTCAGCTGTCTTTTTATTATGTTTGTCGAACTAGTATGTAAAAGGGCACTTTTAATATGTGTTTCCCATCAGAAGGATAGCCGGTTCGAGAATTATTTAAGGCTCTTTTTCGCGTAATGTTAAAACAAGGATCCAAATATCAGAACACTTCTCCGAAGGGAATAATACTGCAACACTGATATCGTATTCATTGTTACGTAGAGAGCATAATGTGTAATTATATAATTACTTATTGCTGTTGAAATGGAAACATTTTTATCCTGTTGACCAATATGCTCCATACTCCACCTTTCACACTTTAAGCTAAATGTGTTCCTGTGCTTATGTGCTGAAAAGTAGGGGTAAAATGTTCACTTATGAAATATTTCTAAATTTTAAGACTTTCTTTGCCTAATGTCAAAAAACCCAATCGAAACTTGAAACACGTTTCCAAACAGAAAATTGTTTTAATTTTCATGAAAGTTTGGGACGTTGAAACTTATATAGCTTTTTTATGATACAGTTCTCTTAAAATTTGGAAAACATTTAAAATATGTGCCATTTTTCACTCGAACATGTAAAATTAAAAACTCATTTAACATTACAGTGCAGAAGAAAAATGATAGAACACATTTTACACCTGATCATATCGATTGATTCAGATAGAAATGAGAAATTTAATAAAATACGATACTCTGTAAAAGATAGCGAAGTCAGTATATAAAATTAATGTTCGAGCGTTTTGTTATCCGAAGAAATGTTCCAATTTCGGTTCATATGCTTTAACATTACGCGATGACGCCCTAAAATATCCAGTGAAATTGAGGATATTATGCGTAACAATAGAGCAAAGAATTGTTGTGAAATTTCACATAATAGAGCTTGGAAAACCCGCTACTGAAACTTTTAATTTCTTAAAAGAAGTGTATGACAATGAATATTTATTGCGTGCACGTGTTTTTGAGTGGGTTAAGCTTTTTCAAAATACCCGAGAAGACGTTGAAGATTATTCTCGCCCGAGTCACCTTTCCACGTCGAAAACGGATGACAATAGCGAAAAAATCAGAAATTTGATTCGATCTGATAGAGGTTAAGTATGACATCAGTTGCTGAGATTGTAGGAATTGACAAAAAATCTGTATTTCAAACTTTACATAATAATTTTAACATGCAAAAAATGTGTGTCCCAATTATCATGTTTGCACCACAAGAAGCTTGGAAGAATGTTTGTACTGATACTTTAAATGCCACTGAAAATTACCCAAACTAATTGGAAAGGATAATAACATGTGACGAATCGTGGTCTTATGATCCTGAAAGGATACTCCAATCCATGCAATGGAAGAGCCCAACTTAACAGAGAACGAAAAAGTTCGAATGAGCAAATCAAAATTCAAAGCACTGATGATTGTTTTTCCCCCGATATTCATGGGATTGTGTACCTTGGCTGGTTCCTGAAGGTCAAAATATTAATCAACATTATTACCTTCACGTTCTTGGTGCACTCCATGAAAGGATTATGAAGAAACGACCTAAATTGTGGAAGGACAAGTCATTCCGCATTGTCTGTCAAGAAATTTCTGGCAAAGTACAGCAACCAGTGTTGGACCATCCACCTTATTCACCAGATCTTGAGCCATGCGACTTCTACCTATTCCTTAAGGTCAAATATGCATTAAAAGGAACAAGATTTGAGTCCGTTGAAGTTGTGAAAGAGAAAGCGGCACGCGTTCTGGGGGAGCAGAAGAAAACTTCCATCACTGTTTTAAACAAGGGAAGATTCGCATGAAGCATTGTATGGATAGAAAAAAGGTGTATATTGAAGGTAATAATAAGTAAATGCGTATGAAATCAAATTAAAATGTTTTACAACTTCAGTCTCGTAATTTAATAGCCACACCTTATACTTTCGTAACATTACGCAATAATTGTGTCTACGGTAGATGAGTAACCATGGTCGCATGCGCTCGACCGGTGTTGCTTCCTTTGATTCGGGGGTTCGAGTCCAGATGCCACTAAAGAACCGCCATGTAGCCAGCTAATGCATTTTAATTCTGTTGATGCATTAATTCATCCCTTGTCACGGTATGGAAGTTTGGGTAGGGGGATATTAGCTCGGATGTCATCCTAGTCGCTTAGGGAGACTCAAAATGACCGAGTCCGTCGCCAGTAGTCATCGTGTTGCATTTAAATGCGACATTCGTAAACAATTAAAAATTACATCTTGGTAAATTGACTTATATTCGTTGATTTCTCATACATTTTTTGTAAAATATTATTTGTTTTCTACGATATAGACTTATTAGTTATATATAATAAGTTCTCAGATTCTCAAATTCTATCATTGAAAGTTACATACTCACTTTCACCCCGAAAATAATTACACATTATTCTCATTAAAATGATACTGCTAATAATTAAGTATTAATATTTAATTAACTGTCAATGTATAAATTTGCTTGAAACATTTTGTTGTAGCGTTTTAGGGAAACGTTTTTAGTACGTTAAATGCCAGAAATAAAAGAAATTAATCGAAAACAATTACAGATGGAAACAAACATCATGAAAAGAAAATATAATGAAATAAACTGTAGAATGAGAAGTTTCTAGAATGTTTAGACTCGCGTAAAATTTGGATAGAGACGCATTCGAATTCGTGCTGGTAAAATTACCGAATGCTTAAACGACTCTTATTTTTATGAGGAAATTGCATAGGTAAAAATAAGTAATTTGTATAGCTGTCTGCAAATGCCATTAAAACTAAGACGAAAGCAAGAGTATATAAATTTAAGATTATCTCTGGGCAACACTTCTATTGTTTGCTTAGCGGGAAACGCGGTCTGTTTCGAATTCTATTGTTTGGAGTGTCAGGAAGTGAAACATACGATAAACAGACAGCCGAGGGAAAAAAAGAGAGAATTGTGTTGGAAAGAGAGGGAAAAAATTGGCTTAGTTTTTTTAATGCAAACTTCGTTTCCTGTTGTTCTACTTCCCTCGCCAGAAATATCCGCTGTTTCTTGGTCAAGAACAGTTTTTGGTATATGTTGTATAAACATGGATCCTTTGTTGGTGTTCGAGTTGATTAACGTTGACTGTGTTGACATCAATAGTTACTGGGAAAGGTTGTGCTATTGTAACACCTGCGCTTCATTACTCGGTTCTTGCGCCATATTAATTAATTATAATAAACATTATTTATATTAATTTATATAAAACATTAAAGATCAAACTACAATCAAAGACACGCAAGAACAAAACAGAATTCTCTATTAATTATCACTGTTGAATTGCTAATCTCTCTCTCTCTCTCTCTCTCTGGGGTCCCAACCGAATTCACAATCCTATTTTATGATTTAAGTAAGAAATCTTATCTGTTCACTCGTTCCTAATTTAACAGTTCTCTTCTGCAGTAACTGCGTAGTGTAACATTTGAGTAAAACTATTTTTCAATCCACAAAACTAACAAAAGAATTTCAATCTGAATTACACATCTCTGTCACAACATGTCATTACCTCTATCTCCCTTTCTTTTCCATTAATTCTATTGCATTTACATATAATTATATCTAAATTACTTCACTTCTACCTTCATCTAATTTACCTTATCACGTTTCGTTTTTTTCTGAAGAAATTGCAATTGTATGCAATTCAAATCGATAAATGTCCCCGAGGTTAGTGAAGAGAAAATCGCTACAGCCCAACGTTGCATTATTAGCCCTTGGTAATATTATGAAGAAACGCTGTTTCTGAAATCAATAGTGGTAATGAGGAACTATTTTTTCCTTACTTTTATTTTTGAATAATCATAGTTTGATTATGTAATAAGTTACAGAAGCACCATTTCAATTTCTTTCTTTTGATGTGTTGTAAGTAGATACGATATAAAACGTTTGATATATTTGGAGAAATCGAATAACAATTTTGAAATTACTCGCATCGAGTCAACTGTGATAGTTGTACAGAAAAGAAAGTATTCATTTCGTCTTTTCGTTTCAGTTTTTCTTGTATGAGAAAGTTCCGTAATTATTAAAAATATTATTGAAGTAGTGTAAACGTTAAGAAAAAAAAATTATACCATCGAGGAAATACTCCATGTTATCGAACGAATTTGAAAAGGGACAAGACGAGCAGAAATTGCCAGATAACTTAATCTGTCTGAGTCTACACAATGCGAAGTGGTCGCAATAGCCTAGTGTTCATGGCCGTAGACTCGCGGCTAGCGGTTTTCACGAGTCGCGGTTTCGAGCCTTGATGCCACTAAAGATGCGCCTTGTAGCCGGGGCTGAAGCACGTTTAATCTGTCGAGGCCCAAAGTTCTCCCATGACGTGTGGAAGTTAGGAGAGGGGGCTGCCAGCTCAGGAGTCCTCCTTATCACTTGACCGTGGTTCAAAATTACGAGGTCCGTCGCCAATAGCCCTCGTGTTGTTTCTAGTGCGACGTTAACAAAACCAAATCAAACTACACTATGCGAATGGTTACAAAATGAGGATAAACTTCATCAATTTGTTCATGTAAAGGAATGGCCGGGGGGAAAGTGGTAAGACAGTGAGTGAGTGAGTGAGTGAGTGAATGTAAAGTTTATTGGCGCAAGAGCCAGATATGGCTATGCTGCGCCAAACAAGATTAAACTGTGGTCTAGACGTGAAGTTGAAAAAAAAAAAGGTGGTTGACAAGAAGGAGGGTCGAAAATAGAGAAGGATCGCTAGGGTATCCCGGGGGTGCGTCTCCCGTGTTTACCAAAGACAGTAAACCCCATGGGAAAGAAAAAGATCACTAAGGTGCCTCGGGGTCATGATGCCCGTACTTACCTGAAGAAGGAAGTGGTAAGACAGCAGAAATCACTTATCTTCACATATGCGTGACTGGGTTTTTTTTTAATTCTTCGCTCAATTTATTCTAATGCTACTTATAAATTTAATTAATTTCATATTAAATATATGTCATTTTATATTAATAATTTTTATTTTTCGCTGAATTTATAGCAACTTAACCCACGGTTTAACAACCATAAACCCCGACTAAAACGGGGAAAAGGTCAAACTACTTTAAAAATTGTATTACACTCGCATTTTTCTTATTTCGTTTTTGTGAAGATAGTTTCTTTATTTCGATCCTAAATTCTTAGCTGTTTTCTCTAGCTTCATATTTTATTTTATTTTATTTATTTGCATACATTTATACTTTTAGGATTTGTGAATGCTTAGACTAACCCAGGTCTGAGTTCGAATCCAGATTTCCTCAAACATTATGATAGGAAATTTGTTCTTTTAATTCTAACTGGACCTAACATTCTTTACTAAATGTGTGGAGAAAGAGCGGATCAAACTTTGGTATCATCTTTGAAACATAAGCGAGGTTCAAAATAGTACCTCCTTTTGCCCACTATTTTAATTAAACACAATCGAAAAATCAATTGCATACTCGTATAGCAACCAGGACAAAAATAAGAAAATGTGTTCTTGTTCTAAATTATACAGCACCGACAATGCTTGACCGAATCCATAATGAGTTAACATCATCAAAGGATTGCTTATTAGTAAACACAGTTGCGAATTATTGGAAAAACATTTACCCTCGGTTAAGAAAGGAGGAATAATTAACAACCTTCATTTGGGTATGTTTAACTCGAAGAGTTCATAAACAAATTGCTCCATTGCACAAGATGGCGTTTCCATGTTATTAGAGCAATCGATTTGTTTAAGAGGGAAAGATTCGGGATACAAATTCGGACAAACAATCTTTTCAGTCTGATTGATTGTTAAGGAGTGTGTTTCACTGCAATTACGAACCACGCACTGCTAACTGTGACCGTATCCTGTTATTCTGTGCTCGTGTTTGACCGTTAGATTAGTTTTTACCTCCTCAGAGCTAATTTGGACTTATCTTTTTTCTGTTTTTTTTTTTCCTCCATTAGTTTTAATGCATATTGCGAAAATAAAATTCTTCTATTCTATAATTTCTCAGCATTGTTCAACGCAGCAAAAACTCGAACAAAAAAATTTTTTTAACGTGAAATATGTATTTGCAATTTGGTAATTTTCTGAAAACACATTAAGAGTTTTCGAGTTACGACACAGTACCTTTTTTCATGGAACCATCTATGGGAATAAAGACTATTTCATAATGTGCGTTATTTTCATTAAACGAAAATTACCATTACATGCGAGGAATTTTGGAATACCATATTTAAGACTCCTTGTTTTTGTGATTTATATCTTTTCATATTATCAGTAGAGTTTAGATTTGTGTGCGTGTGTCTGTCTAATAATAATATTTTAATCAGTTTTCAGAGCTATAAAAGCAATTTTTTTTTTATCAAAAATGTTTTTTCTCTCTTTGTTGACCCGTCGTGTAGCCGGAGCTGATTCGCGTTAAATCTATCTGGGCCCTAAGTCTCCCATCCGTCGCCAATAGCCCTCGTGTTGCTTCTAGTGCGACGTTAATAAAAACTAAACTAAACTAAACCTAAGTCTCCTATTGGCGTGGTGTAGAAGTTAGGCGATGGGGTGCCAGCTCAGTTGTCGTCCTCGTCACTTGACCGAGGTTCAAAATTACGTGGTTCGTTGCCAATAGTCTTCGTGTTGCTCGTCGCTTTACGACGTTAATAAAACCAAATAAAACCAAACTCTCTCAGTTGAATACGGACATGAGTTACGAGACATTTGGATTTAGGTATCTTTTTAAAGAAATATTATTATGCAATATAGCTCCAAATTTATTATGCTTCTATAAAGAGCACTTATGCATATAATGAATAAAAATATTTTTTCTCTATACCTAAATTTTAAGAAATATTTGTATATGAAAAAAAAGGAATAAAATATTAAGATTTCCAAATTACGAAGTTCTATAATACTTTCAAAGAAAATATGCTGTATGAAAAAAAAAGTTTAATCACTATTTTTTTTATAAATGAGGAGTAAAAATATTTTGTATATTAACGGAAAGTTATTTTTAAATTGGAAACCTAAATGCAAATATATCGGGAAAAAAAACCATGTCCATATTTAACTTCAACTCAAAGGAGAAGAAAAAAATTTGAGAACAAATATTTTTTTTATAGTTGAATAAAATGATTAAAGTATTATTATTGGTTTCTCAAAAAAAAGCACCACCTCAGCTCGACGAATAAGTTTAAGACGTAAATGTCACAAAAAAAAAGAGTTTTAAATTCAGTATTTTATTTTACCCCGCGTGTCCGGGTTCCCTCAACCATGACCGTGGTATCCGAGTGATTATGGACGCAAGCTCGCGGACGCCGTACTTTCCCTTGAGTTTTGGGTTGGAGTCCTGATTCCTCTTGAGACACGCAGTGTAGTAAAGCTGATAGATAGTTAGATTTATTGAGGCTCCAAGTCCTCCCATTGGCGTAGTGTTGAAGTTTGAGGGAGGAGTGCCGGCTCTGGTATCGTCCTCGTCCCTTGATCCAGGCTTAAAATTACGAGCCCCGTTCTCAATAGTCCTCGTGTTGATTCTTAGTGCAACATCAATAAGCAATCAATCCATCAATCGCGTTTAACTACAGAAGTTTGCCAAGTTTATCAACTTCTTTGCGATAATTTCTAAGAAATTTATTCCAAGTGTAATTTTAAAATGAATTAAAGTTTCGTTTGTGTTGTCATAGAGATAACAAAAAAATGCACTTCGAGAGGGGCAGTTAAAAGAAATGGATCCCTTTCACTGAAGATGACTTGATTTCCACGTTATTTTCGTCTTAGTTTTTAAATAACGAAAGAGAAAGAAGGAGAGAGAGTAATGAGTCAAATAAAAATACGGATACTTAATTCTTTGTAACCATTTGAAAGTATGCACAATACGATAGGTGACGAAATCACGGCTATTTTATTTTCACTTCTTAAAAAATTTAAGACATTTCCAATATTCTAGAAATTTCTGACAACACAACATCCGGATTTTAAGCGACTTGAGCAAAAATACAGCCCCATTAACGTTATTGAAATATAGATTTAACCACCATCTTATTTGTAGCGTTATATGTTTTACCATATAAATATAATTATAAGATTAATTTTGTATGATATGAGAATCCTTCAAAGTATGTTTAATATTTTAAATACATATTTTTATATACTATTTCTTTGTACTTATTGAAACTAATGTAAAATGTTTAAAAAATGCACGAGTTCTCACAAAAATCCAGTTGGGTAATATTAAAGGTAGCGTTTATTTACATATTTAAAAATAACACTCAACACATAAAACTGTCTAGAAAAGCCTCTGTTTGTGAACTTCCAACGGTCCATAAAAATGTGTAGACCATTCTACACCATATCGTAAACGAAGTGAAGATTTTAAAAGCAACCTTAAAAACGAGGCACCAGAAGGAACTCTTGGCGAATTATTATCGCTCAAACAGCATGAACAACGTATGCATGAATAAAATAGCATTTAATATGTTTTCTTTAAATTATTAACAAAATTTTGTAACAAATTGTTATGTGGGGGGATGAAGCATAATAAGTGTAACATTTATTTATATATCCAGTATTGTCTTAATTTAACTTCGTCTTTTTAACGGTATATGACGGTTATCTCTATGTATGTTTTTTTAAATTACTAAGTTCCATAAACTTTCAGCTATTAATCCTTTCTGCACAAAGTATTGAATTATATGCAGTGAAAATAATTGAAGTTCCCATGGCTCTTGAGGTAATTGTGACATTAAAATCTTTCGAATATTGCATTTTTAAAGTTTTTATGTTGAAAAACAGAGGGCGCTTCGCTGAATCCGTAGATATATTTTTTAATTTGATAAATAGACAGCTCGAAAATTGAATTTTTAAAATTGTAAGCAAGATTGTCATTTTTGAGAAATCAAGAATGTCCTTTGACAGTTTCATTTGAAAAAGAGTATGGTTTGTTTAAAATTAACACCAAAACAAGATAATTTGCCAAAATCTGATGCAGGAGTTTACTCAAGGTCTTGTACAAGTATACCCCTTTACATTACAAAATGTGCAAGGAAAATAAAGTAATGCACTTATGATTGCATGTGTTAAATATTGAAAGTGATGCCATTAATTCTATTATAAAAAGGAAGATATACAATATAAAATAAGTTTTTTGGAGTCATGTGTTTAGTCTCTCAGTTTTAAAACAAAGTTAAGTGTCTTTGATTTTACTAAGCATGAACTTCTACGCGTTCATCCTTCTTGGCTAACCTTCCTCACAACGCGCATCTTTACCTTTTGCTGTGGTGCCTTACGAAACTGTTAACTGCGACATGCGACGCAATTATATCGCGGAGCATGGCACTGGATTTTTTTTTTTTTTTTTTTCATGCATATATCCGCTAAGTAAATTCCATTCAGGGACTTGCCTTCTTTAGGCAAGTATGGGCATCACGACCTCGTGACATCATTGTGATAATTTTTTTCACATTGGCTTCACTGTCTTTGATAAACACGAGAGATGCACCCCCAGGATACCCTAGCGATCCTTCTCTATTTTCGATTCTTCATCTTGTCAACCAATTTTTACTTATTTCCCATTTTTTTCAAGCGTCTAGATCACAGTTACATCTTGTTTAGCTTAGCATAGACACGTCTGGCTCATTCGTCATTAATCAATACCGTCACCGCGAAGTAAAGTTTTCTGATAATTAAAGAGAGGAAAGAGGAAAAAAGATTAGGTGATAAAACAAAAGGAATTTTATACAAATGTTTAGTTTATAAGTCCTAATTTAAAGTGACTAAAAGAGAATAAAAATGTAATTTTATCTATAAAATGGGGAGATCGCATTTCCCCCCCCCCTCACCAATAGTCCATCTGCCCACAATTTTAACGCAGTATTAGATACATCAAGGCCCTAACTCTAAAATAATTTTTGATGGCGATCTGAGGAAAGATCGCTACTCTACTCTTCACGAATTATGCAATTGAAATTGGAATCCGGCGACCCTCTGTCCCGTCTCACCATTATCAATCGTGAATGCAAATGAGACGTTTGCAGCGTTTCAGAGAGTTGTTGAGGCGTGGTTATCGATACGTGTTTTGTTCTAGCGGTGAGGGGGAGTGTCACGTGTTCTCGAAAGGTAAACCGAGCGGAATGATTTTCTCGCTTCAAATGACGTGCTTTGGAAAAACTTGGATGGTTTGTGTATGTTTCGTGGTTTTTTGCTCTTTCGTGATTCGTTTATTTATTTTTTCAGCTGTATTTAAAGGAAGGAATAAGGCTGAGGTTACATTTTGGAATTTTCCTCATTTCGTGTAGTTGTGATTGTTCTTTGGTTGAACATTTATAACCAGTGGTAACAATTGGAGGAAGGACGAGCGGGGCAACCGATACCGGTCTCACTTATTTAGGAAAAAATTAGGTTTTTATTCCATTTTAACCGCTTGAAAATGAGAATTGAACCAAATATTTGTGTAAACCTTGTCTTATTACATAATTTTCTTTTTTTGGTTCTTATATTATCAAAGAATTTGTTTGGCGGAAATCCGCAAAAAAAATGCATTATACCATGTATGGCGGCACAGTTGTTATATTCGCCCGCTGCGGCTGTTTCGTAAAGCGCCACAGAACTAATTCACTGCTTAGTTCTTAATAAATTACCATTTCTTTTGGTGTTTATTTTAAGCGAGTGATATCCCTCTGGGGCTTGCCTTCTTTAGACTAGTTCGACCATCACTATTTCGAGACACCCTTGAGATATTTTACCGATATTTTTTTTCTTTTTCGTGGAATTTACTATTTTGGGTGAACACGGTTGATCTTTCTCTAATGATGTAAGTTTACTGTTTTTGTTGGGGTTTACTATCTTTGGAATACACTAGTAATCCTTCTTTATTTTCGGCTCTCCTTCTAGTAAATCAATTCTTACCTATTTTTTTCAAGGGTCTGGACCCCAGTTTTACATTTTTCAGCGCAGCATAGCCACACCATTAAACACCTCCAACACACAAACGTATTAAATAAGCCATACTTTTTTGAGGAAATTATCACCTGTCATTTTCTTATTTCCCGAAATAATTCTATTTAAATTATAATATTGTTCTTTTGATGAGAAAAAATTCTATTGTACAGTATTAATCAAAAAAAAAAAAAATTTAAAAAGCAATAACACATTATTCTTAAATCTATACAACAGTAAAGTTGGTATAAACTGTCAACTCTCAGCTGTTCATCCAAATTCGCTTAGAAACTGTCAATAACTTATTATTTTAACAATTTCATTATACATTTCTCACCCCTTTATGTCCTCTTTTTTGTGTAAGAATTCTTCCTCTTCAGTCAAGTGCTGAGGATGATACCTGAGCTGGCACCTCCCTCTCATAACTTCCACACCACAATAACTAACTCACTTGTAGAGCTCTGTATTAATTGTTTGTCCCTCAGAAATAAATACAGAGAGAATAATTCGTTTGTGGTAAAAAAAAAAATCCTGCTAACATTGGAAGCGAAATTTCTATGTCTTGGGCGAGTTTGTACATCCCACACATTCCGTATCCTTAACTTCCTCCCACCGTCCCACAACATACACGCATTCGATTTGAGACAAACACAAACAATGAAAGCTTTATCATTTAATAAGTCGCTCTAAAAATGTGTCATTTTTAAAACATAACTTTAACACATTCGAAATATGAGTCCAACAACAGAGGACACGTAAAACGTTTTATCTTAACGAAAGCTCAGTATAACTTGGTGCAACTTGTCAGCCACATATAAAAGCTATGGCAGTCTAGTGGTCATGAGTACGCGGTCGGTGCTGTTTTTGGCGAGTCGTGGGTTCGAGTCCTGATCCCTCTTAAGATCCGTCATGTACCGGGCTGATTCACGCATAAGTCTGCCGAATTTCCAAGTCTTCTCTTTGATGCCGTGGGGAAATTTGGAGAGGAGGTTCCCCTCGTCCTTGTTACTTGATCGACTTTATAGACGAAGAGGCCTCGAATCGTTTCTAAGTGCGATGTTAAAGAACATCAATCAATCAGTCAGTCAAAAAGACATTGGGCTTAATGTGTCCACTTGTCGTACAAATATATGGTGACTCATACACTGATTATGTTACATCAGTATTAAAACTTTTTATTCAATCTATGTACAGAAAAAATTATTTATCCTAGTATCTTCACTAACCCCCGAGGCTCCAGTGCCCTAAGCTTTAACAAATGAGCCAGAAAAGAAGTTTCATCTGAGTTTATATTTAGGAAGCTACTTTTAGCCTAACTTTGCTAGAGTTACCATGTACGAAGTGTAAAATAAATTACGTAATTTCTAAGCTTAACGACGCTTATGCAGATGTATTCTACGAGATTTATTTTTAATTCGTGTTTTTAGATTTTTTTTTAGTTCGTGTTTTTAGATTTTTTTTTAGTTCGTGTTTTTAGATTTTTTT